>BGPR01020390.1:13610-27924 GCA_013235015.1 Araneus ventricosus | reverse complement strand
AATAAAGCAAGAAAAATTGTAGATTCTGCCACGCCACGCACAACACCCGATGTAAATCTACAAAGTTCCTCTAAAAAAGCATGAAGAAAACGAGTTCTTCAAAACAGATCTAAAGTCGTTAGAGAAAACATCCAGTTCAGAAATGAAATCAAGAAATTAAAGTTTAAGACTGATATGTACAGAAAAAGATTGGGTAGAGCTAAATTAAAGGCCGAAGAAAATGTTACTAGTAATAATCCAAGATCAAAAGCCAGGTGTTCTTTAAATGAGTGTTTTAAAATGCAGTTAACTTCTAGTAAAGCTAAAGTTGTTTGGCAGCTTACTTTAACACTTTTAGCTCTTGTTTAAAGGAGAAATATGCAAAGTTGACAAAAAGAGAAAAGATACATATGCATAACTTAACACTCAATTCGTGTCTGAAAAGGTACAGGCTATTACGAATAGTTATTTTGGTTGCCGGATTTATCAAAAACCAAAATCAAAGAAAGTATCAAAGTTAAGCGGTAATTAGTTACTAAATTTTTTTGCAGGACAATTTCAGTAGGGCAACAGCAGGAAAAAACAAAACCAATACACTTAACAAAATAAAAATGCAGAAAAGATATCTTTTGGATAGTTTAAGGAATCTCCCCAAAAAATTTGTAATGGAGAATAATTTTGTTAAAATTTCTTATAACACATTCACTAGATTTCGACCATTTTATGTATGTGCTCCTTCTACCGATGGACGAAATACATGCATGCGCATTGGTCGATAAGAATTTTGTTTCAAAAATAATCAGTATCCAAGACAATTATTTCACTGTCAAATATTTGAGAAAAGTTAAAAATCATAATAAATTCTATAGAGAAGATAATTAAGTATATGATATTGAAACTGAAGACATTATAATGAAACCACCAAATCTTAATGGAAGCTCTATTCGGCATCTACAGTAGTTAATGTTTGATATTGATTTGACTAAGTATGATGTTGAATAGCACTGTAACTTGCAAAAAAATAATAAATAAAATGTGTATGCATGTCTCCACGTCTATACTGTATAGTTTAATTTCATATAATTATATATATTTTTCAGTGTAAAATGTTCTGTAGGAAAAATATATTTTAGTTTTATACTATCAAGGTTTACATCAAAGTTTGGCTGTTGAATTTTCGTCATGTCTGTTACCATTCATAATTTTTCTTTAAAAAGTTTAAATTAACATATTATTACTACTATTAGACTTAGATATAAATTATCTTTGTCTAGATTGTGTGATAATGATAGATATTCAGCACTAAATGTGTTTTATATTGTTTAATGGTAAAAAAGTACTTATAAAAATTCAATCTTAGTAACAGGACATGACAAACAAAAATGCACAAAAAAATGAACAATTATTTTTAAATGCGAAAGACTTTACTATAAGACAAAAGGACTCTATACTTATATAATATATCACTTTGCATTATTTTGTGCTGAACTTAAGTGCACAAATTTCAAAGAAAATGTTCACTAACAGACATGACAATTTTCATTATGCCTGATGGGGGAAAAAAAAAATCAATTAAAAATAAATAAAAGAAAGAAATGTATGAATAATACTCAAATAATATACAGAAACAATGTATGTTTTATAATATGAAAAAAAATTACTTATTTATTGAAATTTTATTTTTGCTTCTTCAATTTCCAAATGGCACTGAATTTTGAAAATGACCTGTTAACAAGATTACACAGAATGAAATCTGATCATTGACCACGACTCTTATTTTCTCACTTTCTATTTTCCTTGCATCTAATTTTTCAAGCATTGGATTTAAAATTTAAATGCAAAACTAATCTTGTAAAATAACTGGCTAGTTAAGTTCCATTTTCAGCACTACACTTTCTTTTTCCATAATAAAAATTCTAGAAACTTGATAACAGTATCAGCTTAACTTACCAGCCCGAGAATACTCGTGCAACGAATTATCGCATTTTTGGTCTTAAAACTAAAATTTAATCATTAATTATCTTTATAATTTTACACAAAAATTACCTACAATCCATAAACATCTTAAGTATTATATGCCTTCTGAGATGAATAAAAACGACAACCGCTTTCCAAACAGAAGGGAGCATCTTATTAGATAGCAAAGAAAATTAAGTTAAGTGGTTAAGAATTAGAGGATTGCAGGTATAAGACTCAATTCCATCAAATATCTACTGTGAGTGCAAGTGGCGCTATTAACATTGAGGTCAAACACCTTCCTTGTCAGTGTGGAATTTGGATAGGAGTTGCCAACGAGTGCCATCTGCGCAATTTCACCACAGTTCAAAACAATGAAGTCTGTCCCAAAATAACTTCCAAAAAGTTTTCAAATTGGACACTACTCTAACTACACTAAACATACTCTACTCCTGGTCCCCACTATTATTGCAAAAAATTTCAATATTTCATCTGCCACTTCTTAACCCGTCAGCATACGCATGGGGTCTTTTTGAACCCACCCTTTCTCTTTTGTTAAAAAATTCTAGGAATTTCTAAAAACTTGCACCTATTACTTCCTGTACCTTCTTGGGGGAGTTGGAAGAAAAAGATAAGGAGTCAAAAACCTGTGAAACGGGGTTTCTCACTTTTAACTGGGGGCATTGGGGTCAAATTGATCTGTGCATGTGCTAACGTTTCAGATTAACTTAACGTTATGGCTATGACAGTATGCAAACGTTCGCAGAGGAGAAGAAAAAAATACGGAAAAGGAAGAAAAAAGATAAAAGTTCAACTTTCCTTTTTCTTATTAAAAATCGCATTTGTGTCTTAAATACAAGTTATTTGTACAAAAGAATATTCTTATACTTTGACCATATTTTATTTTTGTACTAATAGCGAAAAAAATAAGGAGTAAGTGCCTAACAATTTGGGGTCAAAATGACCCAGCGTGTGTGCTTAATGTGCCAAAAATGGGTGTGTGTGCTGAAGAGTTAAATGCATTGGACACTGCTTGTAGTGATCACTACATCCAAATTGCCATAAAAATAATACAAATCTATAGGTATACAAGGATCAGAGGCGTAGCGACCAGGCAAGCAGTCTTAGGGAATGTTTTGGGGAGAAAAGTGTCATGTCACTTTTTAAAGACACATACAATGAAGGGGTGAAAAAATAAAAGCATGGCCCGGATGCCAATTACCCTTGTTAATCCATTGATGATGATTTGGGGGGGAAGAAAGCCATATTTTGGCCTAGGAGCCACTTAGGCAAGGACCTGCCAAGAATATCAGAAAAAAACAGATCACACAACATTTTTAGTTCATACTCGTTTGCTTCAATTAGAAAAAGAAAATCGATACAATACACATATTTGGAAAAAATTCAAACATATTAAAATTTTAAAGTTTTCTTAAAAGAGTTATTGAGAGTAACCTTTTCTTGAGTTTTCAAGCATTCGTTGGAAAAACCTTTCATATGAATAATGCTCATCAAAGGATTCAACACGGTGTGTGTATTGGACTTCTTAAAGTATGAAGGGCTTGCAGTTTCTTGGGCTGATGGTTGGTTTCTCTTCTGGCCAACCTTCACCATCATTGTTGTCATCTTCTGCCACGCCATGTCATTGAAACTGATCACTACAAGCAAATTGCTGATCACAAGAACTGGCGCATTCTCTGTATGTTTAGATATAGAAGATCCATTCCATGCTATTTTCATTAATACAACTGACTGATAGTTACATCCGTGATCACTACAAGAGGCGACTACTGTAGTTTCTTCTTCACTGAAGTTAAAGTAGTTACAATTTAGAATAGAAGTTTAAGCTGTTACAATTTTTTCCAACTTCCAAACAGCAAGTTGAGTTAAGAATGTCACATTTAATTGTGATTTCATACCATTTTATTTATAAACCACATTTATTTCAATTTTATTTAGAAGGGAACTGATTATTCCCCGACTATAATTAGTTTGAAAGCAATTTAGTTACAGTTTCACATACTATTACTAAGTTGTATAAAATATATACAGGGTGTTGCCGAATTCAACCGACAAATTCAGTGGGGTGACAGTAGGCATCAAAAGGATGAAAAATTGCCATAGAACACAGGGTCACAAACAACACTGAATCGGTGAAAATCGCAAAAATACAGGGTGTACGAAAATTGTTAGACAATGTTCAAAAATTAATTAAAAAAAAACTAATAATGATTCAACTATGAATTTTTTAAAAATGAAAGTACATTTTTAAAAATTTTTTTTTTTTTTTTTCCAGATAGGTAACACACCATTTTGGTGGTCCAGGGGTAGTAAATTACCGAAAACCAAAAATTAGTTTAGAGCCATTATCTGCAAAAATATTAAAACTGGAAGAAAAATAAAAGCATGAAATTGTAAAGAATTTAACGTTCTTTAACTTCTTACTTCACATGTAATGTGAAAACTGACGGTTTTTCGACATATTCAAGAAAAACTAAAAAAGGCACCAGAAAACAGATTGGTTTCTGCTCATCAGTTGCAAACCACTCAGAGCAAAAGCCAATCTGTGTTTTTCTGTAATCAATCTGTTAATTTTTCATCCTCTTGATGCCTACTATCACCCCCTTGAATTTGTCGGTCGAATTCGGCAACACCCTGTATATTAGTTTTCATAATTAGGACAGGGACTACATATTAAAAATTTTGAAATTGAAATTTAACCAATTCAATAGCAACAGAAAGCAGGTAGCCAAATATACACCTTTTCATTCAGATTAAAACAACTATGGTTTCTGTTTCTCGCATAACAATTCATACTAAATGCACACACAAGTTCCTAATCATTTGAATAGTTCAGCGATTAACTGCAACTCCAGCAGAATTATATGACAACTGTTTCAAACATGCAGGATCAACAATACTGTATAAAATTGAAGTTGATATCTAAATTTCTTATTCAGCACATACACATTATATTAACACATTGACTGTTGATCCCTCTCCAGGGCATGATGTGTCATTATAGCCCAGGAATCAATTCAAGCTGATGTCTCAGGTGTCAATCACATGCTGGGGCAGGAAAAGCTACATTTGAATATTTATTTTCCAGTTCTATTGGCATAAGATTGGGGTATGTATGCTGGTATTGACACAGAGTGAAGGTTAGAAACTAGTTGTAAACATAGATGGTTTCGAATTTATCACTTAAAAAAAAACTTATAAAATGACTTGTTTATTACTAATATAATAGCCCAGATCTATCTATCACTGATCAAAGTAACGTTCCGATGTCACCAACGATAAAATTCGCACCATAGCACTGCGAGACGTTAAACAGCATTATTTCATTGTTAGAGCACCTAAATTTCAGTAATTTTAAAAAGTAATTGTCGTTCTAATTTCAAATTTAATAGCTCTAAAGTAGTGAAATAAAATTTGCTATCGATTGATATAAAATTTATCTCGCTATGATCAATAGTTCCTGATAAATTTTAAATTACATTAATCATATATTTCAAATTGATTTCCGTTTTATAATAGAAAGTAATAAATCACGTCAGTGGTATCTGATGTGCGTGATATAGTTTGGAAGCAATGATGCATCTGATTATTTTATTTGTTTTCAATCAATGTCAAACATTTCTCTCGCATATATATCTATTTAAACACGTTAAATTTGACGAGAAATCTCTCAAATGAAGAGGCAATTTGCACCCATCATACCACGACTTGTGATTTTCTAGTTTTTTTATAATAAATTAGAGGGCATATGGGTACAATCTACTTCTATGCCATGGCAATAACTATCAACATGGCTCCACATGACTGGCAGTTAATGTGTTAAGAATATTATCAATTGTAAGCTTTAATAAATAGACTTTGGATAATATTATAACAAGAATATTTGACGTTTTAAATTTTCGATTTCATTCCTTTAAAAAAAAAAAAATCTTAGATTTTTCATTATGAATGGTAGTACTTAACCTTTTGAGGCCGCGGTGGCCTAGTGGTAAGGTCTCGGCTTTGGGGCCGGAGGGTTCCAGGTTCGAAACCCGATTCCACTGAAGATCCGCCATGTATGGGGCCTGTTGCACGTTAAATCATACGTAGTGGTCAAACGTCCTCCCGTTGGTGTGGCGTGGAAGTTTGGAGAGGGGGTGCCAGCTCAGGTGTCGTCCTCGTCATCTGACTGAGGTTCAAAATTACGAGGTCTGTCCCAAAATAGCCCTCGTGTTGCTTCAAAACGGGACGTTAATATAACTAAACTAAACCAAACTTAACCTTTTATCCTGTCAAGAAACATGACCCTCACACGCACAAAAAAAATCCTGATAATGCAAAATCAACTTCTAATTCTAGTTGCTGTTGTTTATACTTGTGGTTGGTAAAGAATATACAAGGGTCAGGAACCTGCGGCGTTTCGGCCGCATGCGCCTTTTTTTAGTGTCTTATGAGGCCTTAGCAGTTGTTTACAATTTGCATTGAAATAATATACTTTTTTGTAACATATTAATAATTACAGAACAATAACCTTTAAGATTCTACTTGTGTGGCCTTTTGCACAATTGCCAAAATTTAATGAGGCCTTTTAATGCAAAAAGGTTCCCCACCCCTGGAATATAACTTTACCTGTCATTATTGCTGGTAGTATTCATCAGCTTAGTTTAATTATATTTACATCCTCTTTTGAAGCAACACAAGGGATTGGGGGAGAGGCAGACCTCATAATTTTAAACAATGATGAGATGACAAGGACGATACCCGAGCTGGCACCCCCTCTCCCAGCTTTCATACAACACCAGTGGGAGGATGTGCAACCACTACTTACGATTTAAAGTGCAACAGGCCCCCACACACTGTGGATCTTCAATGGACTCGGGTTTTGAACCTGGAACCCTCTGTCCCCAAAGCCAAGACTTTACTACTGTTGCCCTCCGATAGTCTTGGAAAACAAGAAACGGGCCTTCCAACACTTTATATGTCCATTTACTTCAAGTAATTCAGTTTAAAAAATATATCAGTGCATTGCTTTTCATAATGGCATGTGTTTTTAACATAGAATTTCTTCTTTGTGAATGCTAAAGAGACCTCTACTGGTTCTCAAGGTATTCTGTATTAGATAGTGGAACAGAAGTCTTATAATAGGGTAATTATCCTCACCCCCAAAAGGCACTTATCACTGCACTTCCCTTCAAACCTCTATCTTTCCTCAAAACTAGTACAATGCATGAAAGCTCACTTTTCCATATTTAAACCAAAAATCACCTGAACACTTAGATAATGTTTATTAAAAATAGAATAAATGTTGCCACAAAAGCTTCATAAAACTAATATATTTAATATTTTTTATACCATATAAAATCAATTATTACAATTCATGAAAATAAAAGTAATGCATATACAAACCTCGCTTTCACTCAAGGTCCTAGGTAGCTGAACATGTTTAGTAGCAACACCAACTTCAGCAGCAACTTTCTTCTTCATTCGTATATAAACATTAGAATCCTCTCTAGCACCAACCTGATAAAAGGAAATAAAATTTTATCAACACAATGAGACAGAAGTCTTCACTTCAAAAAAAAAAGTCTAAATAATTCTAGGTATTACTAAAAATGATGGACAACTTCATAAAGATTCTTAGAATAAGAGCAAACATTCTTTATCCTCTAAGACCTTGAGCAAATGAGCTGTGGACAGCAATTTTATAATCTGTCAGTGTGCAACTTGGAGTTTTTCAAAAATGGCACTGAAATCCTCGTTTTTCATTTTAGCCACTGAAAGCAGGTTTCAGAGAGCAGAAAATCGCATTCGCTCTAGGAAGATTTGCCTCATGCTAAGACCCTATAGGCACTTCCGAGTAGTTCTTTTTATGGCTATTTTAATAAATATGCAATACTACTAAAAATTATTACAGGATATAATTGCTTTGGTATTAAAGGATTTTAGTTCCAAAACAGCAACAACGCAAGATTTTGGTAAAAATCAAGTTTAGGGTACGGAGCCATTCCTCTACGCTTTGCATCAAAAACTTTTTGTAGGCAAGGGCAAGATGGTTTGGCAATGTGAGGACATTTGTTTTGGGTCAGCAGTGAACATTTTGCTGTTCTCTTGAGTACGCGAACAGGGCAAATTTTTTTTTAACTTAAAAAAAAAAAAAAAAACATCAGCGGCTTCATTTTCAGCAAAGTCGGAAACTAGCAGCTTCGCTTCTTCCTTAAATGTTAGGAATCTACCTTCTTTTAAAAATTTCTGTAAACTGCCAAAATTAAAACCGTTACAACTCCAAACGAAATATTATGCAAATTTATTAAATCGTCCAATAAAATTTAAATCAACATATAGATGACCAATCAAAACAAAGCTTCGAAGTGCAGACCTCAAATTTAATGATATGAGCGCCAGACACTAATTTGAATGTCACTGTGCAACCAAAACAAATGTAAACACATCTCTAAACATTCTTCCTCTTGGCATCAAAAAGTTGGTGATGCAAAGTGTGGAGAAACGGCTAAGTACCCTAAACTTAACTTTAACCAAAATTTTATGTCAGACATATTTCACTCAGAAATTGAAGCTAATATTTGTATATATATTTTAATTAGGAAGAAATTTATAAGTTATTCCTTGAAGCTTTCATGAACTATGTTTAAAATAACCCCTCTGAACGGCCGCCGGGTGGGTTCGCCCATCCCATTTAATAAACGCATCGGCTAGAGATGCACTTTTTAAACTGAAAAACGATCTTGAAAAAATGGTTTTTTTCCCGAGAAGGGTAAAAAATCACAAATTGTATCCTTTTTTCAAAAAATGTAAAAAAATATTAAATAAAGTACTATTTTCTCTTTAGATAAGTCTGAAACTTCATTTTAAATAAGAAATATGTGTCAGACTTGTTTATATTATGTATTATAGCAATTATCTTGTAATTGTAACGAAAACCCTTCAGAGCGGCCAATTTTTCTCGGAACGGAGGGGTGGCCGCTCAGAGAGGTTTCACTGTATATTATAATTTTATTGCAGGGCTTCTTCATTTTTGTGCTACTTGTGATCACCTTTTTGAAGGGAATAATTTTCATGATCCCATTTCCATTGAAAAAATTTGGCCACAACCTCAAAATTGGAAAATTAATACAAAAATGAAACATTAAACCCTTATTCTGAAAAGGCATTGGAAAAATGCAATGGATTAGAGAATGTTTGATATTTTAATTTGTATTTAAGTTAAAGTAGGAATTAAGTGTATCCAAGTGGTTTTTTATCTTTTACGTATCTTGGGTATCCTTTCCATTCTTATATGGATGAAAATAATAATAAATGCCTAAAATAAAATGTGGCCTCTAAATTAAGAGTTATATTATGTATTATAGCAATTATCTTGTAATTGTAACGAAAACCCTTCAGAGCGGACAATTTTTCTCGGAACGGAGGGGTGGCCGCTCAGAGAGGCAGAAAATTTAAATTTGCAGTTAAAGTCCTAATAAATCAGAGGAAATTCTGTACGAAAATAGTTATTAAGGAATATTTATTTATTAAAATGTTGCAATTCAAGATGATTTTCTTAACTATTTTTGCATATAAATGTTGAAGAATCTGAAAGATGAAGGGTATATGAAAGTTTTTCTGACCATAGTATTTTTCAACACAACACCAAGTAAGGAGATGCAAACTAGGTGACTAAAGCATGCTTTTGTTTAACACAGAATTTTTGGCCTATAGACACAACATTAAAATAACCTCTAGGAATGGCATTCAAGCTCTTCTGACTGCCCAGGTTATTGCATGTTCAATTTCGATGAAATACATTCCTTGTCTAACCTTGGACCTTTCATTAAGAGAAAAGAGAAAAGGTAGGAAAGAACAACAAATTCATACATTCAATAACATTACTGGAAATCAGATCTAAATTAAACATTTCTTTCCCAATGTGAACTTTTGTCTCTACAGGAGTTGAGCATTCAAGAATTCATTTGGGCCTTTCAGGCACTGATTCAGACTTTGACAAAAAAGCTGCTGATATGGGTTGCTATCATCAACAAAGGAAACTTACAGCTCAACAGACATTAGAAAAAATAGATTATGTTATTACCTATTCCTCAACAACTACTGCCGAAACAATTAGATTTATTTTTCTAATTTAAACGGGTGAAAAAAGAAAAAAATGAGAGTTGCCTCTGAAAAATGTGCAAGGCACAAGCAAACACAAATTGCATCTATTTTTTTTTAAAAAAAAACCTTTTGAATAAAATGCTTTCTTCTTTAGATGATTCTTAAAATTTGTTTTATTAGGGAAAAAGGGAGAGGGGGGACTTGTTTAAATATGTGTTTTGCACATGAAGCCCTTTAGGGTATCTCATTTTCCTTTCAAGCGAGGGTGGCAGCTGTAGGGAGGTTTTACTGTATATTCTACAAATTTCAGGAATTTGCTGATTTATTTAATCTTTAATATTGGGAAAATTTTTATCTTGTCACTTAATTTGCACCATAATATATTAGTGTTATTGTATACCTACCATACCATAATATTATACAGATGTGACAAAGGCTTGGAACAAAAAAAGCTGAACTTCATAAATAATCAATCGTGCCAAACATAAATACCGAAAAGTAAAATAAGTATAATGAATCTAACAATAAAATAAATAAATTTATACAAAAAGTGCTTAAGATATTAAAAATATTGAAGAATTGTTATATAACAAAAAATAAGAATGATAAAATCTGATGCCGAAAAAGCGGAAATCTGCGTTTCCGCGGAAATGTATCATGTCTGATTATATTTTACTTCCTTTACTCAATATTATTTTCTTTAATGTTTATGAATGAATATCCACCTACAAAAATTAGAAGTCAATTTTTGAATTTAAAATATTTAAAGAATAACAATTAGGTATTTAGTTATACTTACTGTAAACTTTTTATAATTTTTAAATTTTATTTTAATAATTTTTGGCTTTTGTTTGAAATAAATATTGCAAAATTGATTTTGTTTTAAATACAGTCAAGCCATTTTTACTGTACCTTACTATTATATAACTGACACTCATTCTTTGAACTTTTTAAAAAATCACAATACATAATGTGCACTCAAATTTGTATGTGAAAATATGATTCAAGATACTCTTCATTTTTAAAGCTGAGGTTAAAAAATTCTCTTAGTTTTTTAATTATGATTTTTGGGTTCTTTAATTGCCGTTTTCTTCCTTTTTGTATTAATTTTTTTCTGATGGCTGATTATGTGATCTTCGAGATGCGTGTTTGCTTTCCATTTTAAATTGAGAATGCTAATAACAGGATTTGAATGACAAATTCTGAAAAATAAGAACAATGTAAAATTCAGAAATTTCCCATGTAAGACGGTGACATAACAAGGACAAGTGCAGCTCAGGTCATAATATGAGTTTTTGCCCCCCCCTGGGTCATATTATCACCAGTTGTTTAGCCTGTGTAAACGGTGTTCGGGACATGATATTTTCCAACCCCTCAATTGTATTTGATTTTAAAAAGTTACACAAATGCATTAACATTCTGTCAACATGGCCAGTGGCATATAGAGGGTAAGTGGCACCCAGGGAATAATATGATTTTTTTACTCCCGTCGTCATTTCGTTGGCAAGCGTAAATGACCTCTGGGACATATTACTTTTATGCCCCCTCATTATATTTAACTTAAAAAATGGCATAGAAGCAGTCCTGGAATCAGAAAGTGCTTAAAAGAGCGATGTACGTTGCAGAACAAACACAGTCTTTGGAGAACATTTCATCCTTAAAAAAAAAAAAAGTCATTAATGAGCTTGAATCAGAGATCCCCAGATTAATGAAATTTATAGTTTTTAATATTTCTGTTCCCATGTCGGAAGCAATTTGTGAATCGTGAGGATGACGCAGCAGTTGGAACAACTGACGAAAGAATGTTTATTTATTCTAATGGTACACTACCTGGCCATAAATCTGTCAGAAAGTTGTTAAAAGCGGCCACTGTCGCAATTTACGGGCCAAATTTTCATAAACATTTTGTGAGCAGTACTTCCCATTAATGTTGCAGTATCCGACTTCAAAAGTCATTTACAGAATTGCAAATTCTGAATGTATGCCTTGTTTTTAAATAATTAATTTTTATATACTGTTTTGTAATTAATGAGTAATAAAGATTCTACTGGTTAATTAGTATTTTTATATCTATTTTGCATTTTACTGTGATTTTCCAAATTTGGACAAACTGCCTGCGGAACATTTCCAACTGTTTGAGGTCATGTTGCAGAACACTGGATTATAATTCTGCTCCTGGACACGCAGTAATGTTTTGACTCCTTGGCATCCCTTAAAACTGGAGCCTGGAGCATCTCTACACTCTAGCCCTCTGGTAGCTATGTCACAGATGCAAGAGAAAATAGTCCAACACAAGTTAATGCTCTTTCAGGAACAACAAATTTTATACACGTTGCTCCCATTTTATTATGGCGACTTCAAATTTTCCGCCCAACAGAATGCTAATTTGATAATCAAATTTAAAACAAAATCCATTGAGAAAGAATAAAAGGTTGAAATCTAGAAGTTGGTACACACCCTTAAAACGCCAAAACAAGACGTTGATCGTTGCACTTCATTGGAGCTAAGTCGCCAAAGCCAATGATAGTAATGCTTGCATTAACTTTGGCGACTAGGCACCATTTTAAGACTGTGTACCAACTTCTAGATTTCAACCGAATAAAAATATTATTTACCTGAACAATTGCTAAAACTGGTTCAAAATTTGGGTGTTCCTCTTTCAGAAGTTTCACTTCTTCTTGGAGCTGTTTCTGTATATCTCTAAAAAAAGAATAAAATCTAACCATACATTCCTAACCATCTAATCTACATTCCTAAAGGCAACTGTTTTAACATTTAAATTGCATTAAAAAATGAGGTGAAATCAATTTTGAAATAAAAATTTTTAATTAGCAATTTTTCAAACAACAAAGTTACTGAATTCCCATCAAAAACTCAAAATATGGATGCAAAAATGGCCCATCAGGCCAAGAGAAAGTAGAGTTCTATTAAGTAAATAAACTAAAATGGTTTAACAACACATGTATAGAAGCTTGAATAAATAGTTTTTAATGCTGTAACTCCACAAAATTATAAATATATATGTAATGTCTCAATATATATGTCTCATATGAAAGTATCCAGCTACAGTTTTTGAAAATTAATTAAAATTTTCATTTATTAATTAGATTACTTTATCTTTAATTTTGATAGCAATTTTAAAATTAAATAAATACATAATAGTAAAATGCATTATGATATATTCAATGATAATCAAAAATATTTTTTTGAATATTTATTCTATAAATAGGTATTTGAATAATGTTTTGTATAGTTATAATAAAAAAATTCCAAGGAAAGGTGAAACTCACATGACCACAAAATAATTTAATATTATTGAAACATCAATGTACAATGGCAGGATATTTAGTTAATTATAAAAAAAATTATTAATCCAATTAATTGGTGGAAAATAGCTTAGCGTAGGACATTTAAATGGCATCATTTTACTATAAAAAATCACTCCTACTAACTCTTCCAAGCCATCATTATATTGCTGAGAAAACCATGAATATCAATGAAAAAAAATTGAGATTTACACTATCACACCGAGCTGAAAAAATATCTGCAGAATTAAATGGCTGAAAATGTTATGACTAATCACAAAATATAGGCATGCAACTTTTTCAGCCGGTATTCAAAGAAAGTAAAAATAAATAATTAAAATTTCAGTCTTCTGTAACTTACAAAGAAACTTCTTTTCCGCTAAGAATATTGCTACTAACTGTAGGCATTTTTAATAAGTTTCGTTGCAAATGGAGCTTGAAACGAGAGGCAAACAACTTGCGCCTGTTGAAGTAACTAAACTCTCTACCACAGAATACCAAGTGGCCACTATCAGGAATACTTAAGATTATGCATCTTATCAGGGGAGGACGATAAACATTTCGCAAGAAAGAGATAGAGGAATATCGAATCCTCATAATTACTGTGCTCATATTTATCAAGATTAGCTTTCATAATCTTTATCACATTTGGATGCATCAAAAAAACTATTATCGCTATTTTTAAGAATTGGCGCGTAATTCGCCCGCCATTCTTTGTTTCGAAACGTCCGAAAGATAAACACTAAATCGATAGCGTATCAGTTGGTACGAATTCCCTTCGATGATTCGTTTTAACTGATCCTTAATTTCTACGCTTCTTTACACGGCCATGCATCCGTTATATTTTTCAATAAATATATGAATTATCTCTGGAACATTTAATACAAATTTTTTCAATAGAACTTTGATACAAAGGCGCCGAGGCTGCCAGATCAGAGATATCGCATTCGCTCTCGTGCCAGGGGGGG
>BGPR01020390.1:0-13510 GCA_013235015.1 Araneus ventricosus | reverse complement strand
ACTTCACAATTTTTGGAAACACATTTCATACACGACTAAAATTTTTCTATGGAAAGGGACGCTAATCATTTACTTTTACTTAGGTAGCGGGCTCTGAATCGTCTACATAAATTTTAAAATTGAATACGCGAAGTTATGGAATAAGGAACCAACGTCTAAGTTACTTGGTACTTTCTGTACTCGTTCTACAGCTGTTTTTACAAAATATTACAGGGGAAAGAAGAAAAAATCTGGAGCTACTTTTTTTCAAAATTTTTTATTGCATTATTAGTAATCTATTGCGCCACGCATTGCAGTTTAGTTTTTTTCACGGCAAACTGCACACATATCGCTGCATTTATCAACTTGTGAACTTAAAATATCTAATATAAGTTAGTTTTTCCTATTTCATAAGGACGCTTTGTAGATGGAGAGAGAAATAAAGTAAAAAACTGAATATTTTATCTACTTCAAAAACTTGAGTAGATTGCGCGTTTTTGAAGATAACTTATCTTATCTTGAAAAGGCGTTCATCTACTCAAATGCGCTGTGAATTTACATTTCCTCAGGGTTATCTGCCGTATGAGGTCTTATAATATTGTGAAACCAGTTTTTTTACAGCACACAATATTTTCATGGTGAAAGAACATTTTGCTATTTAATTACGTTACATAATTCGGATCGGTACTTGAAATAATATATAATTTTAACTACACAAATATCATAAGCAGATTACCAAAGAAAAAATAATATTGCTTTGTTTATCAAATTACCATTAATGATATCCACATAATTCAGTTTCTTGGCTAATTCTGTTCAAAGTATAAATGTTCTAAGGTGGAAAATCATTCTTCACTAATGCTAGAACATAAATATTTTTTATTAGTATCTTTTTAAATTTTTTTTTT
Organism: Araneus ventricosus; assembly: GCA_013235015.1. NCBI lineage: Eukaryota > Metazoa > Arthropoda > Arachnida > Araneae > Araneidae > Araneus > Araneus ventricosus. The sequence goes on along the minus strand of BGPR01020390.1, from coordinate 12,623 downwards.
CTTCAGATGCAGCAATAACCAGTAGCTTTATTTTTAAAAGTTTTAAAATTTGGATATAATTCAGATAAATTATTATTGCATCATTAGATATTTTGGAATTTAATATTCAACTACAAATTTTAATTTTCTTCAACAAATTAATGCAACCAGTGTCATTCTGCAAATGGCTTACTTATGTCTTTGCAACAGGCAAGAAGTCAATCATCCGGCAATTTTTGATTATCAGAATTATGATATAAATATGTGAAGATCTTGAAGAAAAATCTTGAGAAATCATATCTTGAAAAAACTATTTTACTAAGGAGCAGTTCATTTTTACATCCTTCCCCTGCAGAAGGAAAGAAATACTCATAGAACAGTGTCATTCTGCAGGATTGTAATACAGTTTGTTAACTCAGTGTTATTACAGAGGTTTGCAATAAAGTTCAACCCATTGGTTCACCCTTAGTCATTACAATGTAAGAAAAGCAAAGGGTATTAAAATTTCAAACAGTTCTCAAGAAGAAAGATTTATCATATATATATACATATATAAGTCAATGTCTCATAATCATGATAAATTTTGAATCTACTTTTAAGGAAAATAAATGCACTACTAACTATATATATATATAAAAAAAAAAAAAAATGCAAAATCAGTTAATGATTCTCTCCAGATGAAATATAATGCTGATAATGATCAGTTCCTTCAAAATAATCCATTAAATTTTAAAATTACTTTCAAACCCTCAGCAATGTTCCTTGTACTTGGAAAAGTTGGAGCCCTTGGAATTTTCTTCAAAAATTTTTTTTGAATAAATTGTTTACAGTATTCGATTAATTTCATAAGTCATACCAAATAAAAAAAAAATTTAAGGTAATTCAAATAAACTGATTTCATTTTCAGCTGATGAAATCATGGATTTTGTTTGTACATCACTGGTATGTTTTAGAACCTACTTAAAAATTAAATAAAAATATGGCAGTTAGTTCATGATTTTCACACTTCCAAGACATCATTTTTGTCTAGTTCCCAAGAAAAATTTTGGAGTCGGATGTTTCACATACTGTTTTAATATAACTTGGCTGCATGGGGAAATGATTTTGGGAAGTAAATCCAAGTTATATGTCTTACATAAGTATAATATGTGTATACCAAGATCAGGGGTGTAATGGAGACAAAATGCCATTCTGGCACTGTTTTCTTTGAAAAAGTTTTTTAAGAAACCTCTTTAAAACATTGCGACCTTTGTCTAATCCTGAACCTCAAAAAAGTGATTAGTATTTCAAATTATTAAAAGTAGTAAACCACTGGCAGACGGTGCCAAGAAGGGGTTAAAAATATTAAGGTCACAAATATTGAAAGGTATTTTATGTTTTGATTTAGAAAGCCCATGATATTTTCTATATTATCCTGATATGATTTTATGTCAGGTTTAGCGACAGTGGAGTGTCCTGGATGGCATCATTACGCCCCTCACCCTGTACAGCAAGTCGTGACCCCGTCAGGTGACTCTAACGCCACTCTTGTTTTATGTTGAAATTATTTAATTTTAGCATAACTGGAAACTAACATAAATTTTAACAAAAATTTATTATCTAACATTTTGATTATATTCATGCATTTAAAATGTAAAAAATTTTATTTTGAATTGATTACCTGCTTACTCTCCCTATCGGCCCTTCCATTTCCCTCAACAATATCACCTAGGTCAATTTAGCACTATTTAATTTATGACTACACCTCTGATCAAGATATGCATAGAGGTTCAGTAATTACTGCCACAATCACATCAGACCTTTTTGGTGTTATTCATGTCAGAGTCGATGGAAGATAACAATCTAAAAAATTAATGCATGTGAGTTAGCATATGGTAAATAATCTTTCTTGGGAAAAAAAAATTAACAAATGGAAGGAGAATTACTGTTGATTTTCGATAAAGAAAATTAAATGAAATGAAATCATAATTATCATGTAGGATTATCGAGCCTTGTGCTTGTACAAGAGTTTTATTTTAGACTGTTAATAATCAAATTCAAATTAATTAAAAGTCACAAAGTGGAAATTCAGAAAAAATATTCCAAAGAATATTAAAGAACGTAAGAAATACTAAAAACTTTTAACAAAGGTCTGAAAATGTTAAAAATAACTGCTGGATGTTAGCCTGATACTCCTTATACCAATTTTAACTGAACTCTAAAACTTTTTGTTCTGTATCTTGAATGATGGTTATTGAACATGTAGACTCGGTGTATGTCAACTGAAGTTCATATTAAGTTATGAAGTTTATGTGATAATAAAAATTTTTAAGTTATCAATTTTATAAAACAGATACAATTCATTACAAGTTATTGTTTTAGGTATCGAAAATTTTACAGAAACCAGTGATTCATTATTGGTAAAAGGACTCTTTTATGCGTACGTATTAGTTTAAAACATTGGTGTGCTAACTATTTTCATTTCTGTTCCCTTCACTTTGTGTATAATTTTTTCCTGACCCCTCTGGGGGTCACAACCTCATTTCTTGCAGAAAAGCCATATATTTTTTATTGCCAAATAAATATCTTTGAATTTAGAGACACACAAAAATTTTCTCATAGCCCATGGTTGCACACCACTGGTTCAAGATTATGCAACTGATCCCTAAATGCTATTAATTTACATTTTCTATTAATTTGTACAGGAATATGATTATCCCATGAAATATGGGAATACAAAATATTTTAAATTATTTGCATTTTTACAACTAGAACAACTTTCTCTTTGTCTATATCTTCAAAATTAAGTTTATCTTTAAATTAATTTTCATTATAAACACAAAACTTACTAACAGCACAAACTCATGGTTGAAATGGAGCCTCGTACAGTAATACATGATGAGTAAACACACTGAATAATCAAATATTATAAACGTAATTCGGAAACTTTTCAAGATGAACTTGCAATACTAGAGTTGGAAAAAAAAATGCAACAAACATAATAGGATTTTGAGCAAAACACAATGAAGATAAGTAACCGAGACAAAAAGAAACCAGTACAGGAGATGCTGATCACTTTTTTCCTTTAAGCTCCTACTAAGTGTAACAGAACTCAGACACATGTCCTTCAGATTATATTACAGTGGGTTCCATGCTGTATCTCGCTTCATTATTAAAAATCACCATTTTCTTTTTCCAATTAATTTGAAAATTGTAACTATCTTAATTGCAATGTAATTACAAAAATTTTATCTTAGACTTTCAAAAAAGTCAATAATTAACTTCAAATTAAGTAAAAATAATAATGTGACAATTCAGAAAAAGTTTCTCAAAACGTATTCAAGAACTTTAGAAATATTTAAGGCCTTTAAAAAGATCCAAAAATGTTAAAACACATAGCTAAATTTCGACTATAAATTAACAATAAAAAATTAAATTAAAAGAGAACAATGTTATTTGGGAATCTCAATGAAAGCTAAAAACATAAACTAAACTCACTCAATCCTGGAATGGAAATACCTACAATCGTGGTCCCTTTAATGGATACAGGGAGTCAGTATATGCTAGACTAATAATACAGTCATGGAATACGATTAATCTGCTTTGAAATTCTTGATGTATTTTCTGAGCACAGAAATTCATCAAAATTTTTATTAATTAAAATACTTTTTGTACTTATTTTATATGATTATTTTTATTTAAAAATTGTTTTAACAAATAGATCATCATTTTTGAACATGGCAACACAAGGAAGCACTTGTAAACTAGTTGTCGAACATAAAATTTTTTGGACTTCTCTGGAGTTTCAATTAATTTGTAAAAAAAAAACTCTACCTACCACCCTTGAGGGGCTGTAGGTTTCTTTTGATTTGCAGGGTTTGAAAACTATCTGCTAAAAAAAGCAGACACTGCATGGACAATGTCTTGTCCTCACAAAGCTCAATGTCTGTAGATAATAGAGCCACGAGGCTCATATCTGTAGATAGCATAGCTCCCCTGCCTACAACGACAGTATCTCTGTTAAAAAGGTAGGTGGAGTCACCATGACTCCATATTTCCATTCCATGATTAAGATAAAATTGATATGTGGTAAGACATAGTTTCCTTTAAAATGTATGTTTTTAACTCGCATCTAGCACATGTGAATATAAATGCATTGATAATAAGAAAACCATGGGAGATTCCAGATGTTTTTTTCCAAAAACAATCATGAAATAAATGCTGAATTTGGAGAGAAGGTTAAGAAATTAAAGAAAAATCACTATAAAGAAAAGAACTGTTTAATAAGTCTTTGTGAAATTTTTTAAATGTGAATAATTACAACTATTTCAGTGTATCATTGATTTTCAGTTCAAAGTGAATAATTTAAAACATTTTTTTTTTCATATTATTTGTATTTCAATTTGAAAAATAAATATGTGGTTGAAATTTTTAGAAGACAGGAAATGAAAAAGAAAGACTTTTTTCAGTGGTATACCAACAACCAAAATGAGTGCCAAGCATGCCAATCTTATGCTACAAAACATCTTGCTTCCCTTTCTCTTATTATATATCATTGCAATCTCCATTCAGACTACATTTATGCCTGGTAACAACCAGGTCCACAGGTAGAGAAGAAAAATCCCTGGGGTCCCGGCCCAGGATAAGAAAAAGTATATTTTTCTTATTTTCAAGAATATTTTTTTTTAGTCCATGGAAATTGGACCCAGTCCGAGTCGAAGTATATTTTTACATTTATTTCCTCTGAATATAAAACACACATTCTCAACATCTAAATCACAGAAGGTGGCTAGAAATCAGATTTACATAACAATACATGGCATGATGGGAGAAAAGATTTCCATCTGCTGATTAGTCGCAGCTAGTCCAAGCTTCAAGTTGCGGACAATTTTGTAACAATAGGTAGGGTGGCATTCCTGTTTGGATGCCAACCTACCTATTTAACACATTGATCGTCACAATACAAAAAATTGTTTTGACCAGCAGGGCCACCGGAAACAACCGACTCATTATACATTCATAACCATATATTGACATAATTATTTTTTGACAAAAACTGTCAAAGTAATGTTTCTGAACATAGTCAAACAATTGAGGTAAGTTTGTCTCGCATGGCGCCCTAGATCAAAACTGGCGGCCTTTATGTAGGCCATCCAGCTTATTTTGTTTGGTAGGACACACTTTACCTTAAGTATTTATATGACCAATGTGAATTATCGCTGAGCTATGGATAAAAAATGCAAAAAATTTCATGTGAAGCATGTGCAATTCATACAGCCTTAAACATTACCTACAAGACACATTTTCTTCACGTGGCGATTAAGTGTTAATTGCCTGGGAAAAAAATCAACCACCACATGATTGTTACTCATTGAGACTTGTTTATTCACCATTAGTAGATGTTTACTTTTATGAATGAGGGTCCCACATAGATGTATTTGTGTGTATGGCCATTCATATGCCAGTACTTAGCCCCGGCTCAGCGGCCCTGGTAACAACAACAAACAAAAGAGGAAGTTAGCAATGCAGAAAAATATTACTTTAAAAATTAAATTAAATTGAACAATATTTTACATATTAACTCCTTATTTGAAAAAGCACATGATATGATATAAAATCTCCCAAACTTAACTTCTGGTGTTTCATAAAGAAAAAAAAATCTCGGAAAAAAATAACCAATTTTTTTTTTTCCAGAATTTACAAACAAAAAATAAATTAATAATCACACAGTAGAAAATAAATTACAATCAGTTTTTTTGTTGCTATTTTATTATAATTAGCTTCAAGATATTTAGCATATATTAAATTACCAACATATAGCATGCTCATGCTGGAAAATGCTTCATTTCAATTTTAAGAATTACATGACTTTCAGTGTTTGCAGTCTTAAACTACTTCAATGACTTGTTCAGAATTTTCATTCATTTGGACTTTCTTTACAGAAGACTGAATTTTGTTGTGTTTGAAAACTCTAGTTCTTGCAGAAACACTCAATTCAGGCTTTGATGCATGAATTTTAGTGTCGGAAAAGATTACTGAATCTTCTGTAATAAGTGCTCTATTTTGATTAGAAATATTTGAACTATTCAAACAAAAAACATCATTTGTTTTACATTTTTTAGGTGTGAACATTAATTTCTGTTGTGCTGAAGACGATTTCTTAAAATTTGGTGAAAGTTCACTCAAACGAGATTCCAGATTTTCAATTATTTGTGTTAAACGAGGCTCAACACGGTTATGAATAAAAAACATATTGTCCAAAGGACTTGATGGATGACTAGCAGGTAAAATTTTTCCATGTGATCGATAATGAGCCCCAAGACGACTTTTACGACTGAAATGTTTATTACATAAATCACATTTGTGTGGTTTTTCTCCTGTATGGATAAGGTAATGTCGCTGCAAACCAAATTTATGTCTGAAAAACTTTTTACATATATCACACCGATGAGGTTTGACTCCAGTGTGAATGAGGAGATGCTCTTTCAGACGGCTCATATTACTATACTGTTTGTTACATATTTCACATTGATGCATTTTTTCACCAGTATGGGTTAGTAAATGTCGTAGCAGATTAAATTTGCGGCCAAATTTTTGGCCACATACAACACAGAGAAAAGGCTTCTCACCCGAGTGGGTAATAAAATGTTCTTTTAGACGACTCAAATGAGTGAAATTTGTCTTGCATACTGAGCATTTTAATGGATCTTTACCTATAACATTATGTTTCTGGAGATGAGTATTGAGGCTTTTCTCCTTGATGAAATGCCTACCACATTGTTTGCAGGAATAAAGTTTGTCATCCAAGTTCTTGAATGTATAAGTCTCAAAATTAATTTCAGAATTATCTGAAATATTCTCAACACTAATACCACACTCAATATCTTTCATTGTACATTCCTCAAATAATTCAGTTTCAATTACAGATGATGTATCATTATTAGATTGGTTTTCCTCCACATTATCTGTAGGAGGATGGTTGGATGCTTGTACTCCACAAGATAATGCTTCTATAGAGTGTGTTTTTATATGAACTAAGAGATATATTCTTTTACTGAAATTTCGACCACAAGTTTCACAAGTATGCGAGTGTTCTCCAGTGTGGGTACGATAATGTCTCTTCAAGTTGGACTTTTTAAGAAACTTTTTATCACACAAATCACAAGCGTGTTTTTTCTCCCCTGTATGAATCAAGTAATGCTCTCTTAGCCTTGTAGCTTCTACAAAACAACTGTCACATTGATCACACTTGTATGTCTTTAAACCATTATGAATGCGTAAATGACGAGTGAGATTGGATGTACGAGCAAAGGTTTTATTGCATAAATTGCAAATAAAAGGCCTTTCTCCACTATGACTTTTCTGATGCTCTTTCAGCCTACTGCGAGTAGGGTATCTGGCATCACAAATATCGCATATATGTGGATTGTCACCTGTATGACTGCGATAGTGCCGATTCAAGTTACTTTTTTTATGAAAAGCTCTATTACATACATCACAAATATATACTTGTCTATTTGAATAAAGAAGGTTAAGATCTTGACACGGAAAGCTTTCCCTCGACTGATTTGATTCAATAGTCACATTTATAGTCTGAGTATTGCATATCTCTTCAGGAATTTCAATACAGTAACCATCATCAAGAGGAAAAACCTCATTTGGATTTTCTACAGTATAGGTTTCATTTGTATTATCAACACTATTTTGATTACTACATTTCTCTACATTTTCAAATTCGGCAGAATTAATGTTTCTGTGACTATTTTGTACGTTTTCTAGAGAAAAAGTCCCTCCAGTATTTTCAATAATACAATTATCTCCTGTTTTCACGATGCAATATTCATTCTTATTTGAGTTAGCACTGATTATAGTATAAGAGTGTAAGAAACTCAGATTATTTGCCATACTATCCATAGAAAGTTGAAATATCAGATTTTTATGAAAATTCAAACATTGATTTAATTAATCAATTAAACCTTGAAAATACAGGTAAAAATCCAAATATTTTTGAAAAATGTGGAAAAATTCAACCTCTCCACATCCTCTGTCAACATCAAATACGTAAAATATAACTTTAAAAAAAATCAGCTAGACAACAAAATAATTTACATACAAAGACAAGTTTTGTTCAAAAGCGTGAGCAAAAAAAAAAAAAAACAGGTTACTGTAAAACTTCAATGAGTAAACTTTTAAGTCTACTTTTTAGGATACGACTTTAAATTATTTTAAATTATTCCTACGCTTAATTATACTTTTAGGAATATGCTTCTAACCTGATGTCAAGTTAACAATCGAATCTGGTCTGAGAGAAGAAGAGTAAGCTCCGCTCCCAGCACAGGTATAAGAACGAATCTGTAACGACGAATCAGCAAGCCGAACAAAAATATTTAATTATCGCATTTAAAATAAAACTAAACTTGAATACATATTTGTAAATCCACTTCTTAGAAATGAAGTTTATTTGCGGTCTTAAAATTTACTGGGGAATAGTTTAAAAAAAGAAATATGGCAAAAATGCGAAAAAAATGTGGACTTGTTTGCTGTTTTGCTTATTTGAGAATGAACAAAAACAGAAGACGCATCATAGCGTGAATCACGTGCGTTTGTTTACCGACCGGCTGGAAAGGGGGCAGCATCCAGAGCAGCGAACATTTATTGAGTGCATCCTTTTGGCATTAGGGGATAATGGCCTTTGTTGCTAAAAATCTCATCTCACCACATCTCAATCAATCCAGAGCAGCGATTCGGTAGCTTTGTTCGGCTACTTGTGTTTTCTTTCGCCGCCCAAGACTATCAAATCCGGATTTCTTCTGCATGGAAAGATTGATACAATACTCTTTATGGAATGCTCTAATCATTATTATGGAATCGTCTTTTTGGAACGAACTATTCTGTCTAACTTAGCATTAAGGGTTAACAGCCTTTGTTGTTTCAAATCCCATAAACTCTTTCATTCAAATACGAGCCCCGTATAGGAATAAACAAGCTGGTGATCTAACTTTAATAATAATAATAATAAAAGATCGGACATGGAAATATTGCGGTCCTTATTGAAAAGTAACCTGAAAGAAGAAGAATTATCTGAAGAAACAAGGCTTACTAAGGATATAGCAATTAAAAATTTCAGTTCTATTGAACATTCCAAAGAAACTCGTACCTATTTTGTGGTAAAAAATTCTTCACGTCCTGTAGTATTCTGCGTATCAGTGTATCCTAATGGGATATCATTACAAACTGAAGGACGCATTTCAATACAATTTCTCAAATTTTTTATAGATAATAGTGATTCAATTTATGTGCACAATGCGTTATGGATGCTCAGCATTGTTGATGTCAATGGTCATGGTCATTACTGCCAATCTTTTACGAATGAAAATATCACAGGTTATCCATATAATTTGGTTGTGTCAAACTTCTTGAAACGATCTGTTATTGAAGACAATGCAGATCTCCTTTCACCAGATGATGTACTTACAGTACGATGTGAGCTATTCTATACCTCTAAAAGAGAATTAAGAAATTCTTACCTAAAAGCCTTACCTTCTACACTTAAAAAAAGTTGGTACCTATTATACAACAGAATATATGCTAAAGAAATATGGAAGCCACCACTGCTACCAGTAAAAAATTTCGATGGGTTTGACGATTCTGATTTAATTCAAGCAATACGCTTAAATCTAAATTATTACTATCCTGGTGTAGGTTGTCGTATTATTAGTTTCTGCAGAAATATGGATACAATAATGGAAATGTTTTTGAAAAATTTTTTAACCTATATTTCTTTTATGACTTTAAGTGATTTAGAATGTCAGTTAGATGTTTATGCAAAATCGATTTTAAAGGATGAATTCTGTGACACATATATTCCATGCAATTGTATATTTCAAACTTATATAGTTTGTAAACAGATTTACAGGGAAGAATTTAATAAAATTCCTTTGGATCGAAATATGTTAAATCCAGGTTATATTTTCTTTTTTAAATGGTTGCATATTCCTTTGATGAAAATGAAAGAAAAATATCTGCATTTTTCGGATGTGCCTCTGAATGATGAAAGTAAAAAAGAGAACCAGCCACAGCTATCTGTTATGGATGAAAGACGCTTTATAGAAGAAGTAATAGAAACTTGTAAGATTCAAAGTCTGTCCGAAAATTCTTGTAATGGATGGAATTGCATCCGAGATGCATTTGTATATTTACTGATTGATGAGGACATGCTTGGAGTTTCTGAAAATGTTCTTAGATATCCAGTACGTGACTACAGAGTGAACGCAATTGATATGGACTGCCAAATTAATTTTTTAAATTTCCTGCATGATGGAACTATACAAGCAAAGTCAATGACTTCATTATGCAAATTGTATAAAATGGCTGAAGAGTATAATGTTGAACACCTAAGATATTTATGTGCTCAAGAGATGAAAAGTTTTTTTTCAAAAGATAATATTGATTCTGTAAAGAAAATTAGACATGCTACGGATCATTATCTGAAAAGAATGATAGACTCATTTGAAAGTTCAAATACGCAAGATGAAGGTAAGTATATCTTGGTGAAGAGGGCTGTATATTTACAGTAGCATAGCTAAAGGGAGGGTGGCACAATCAAATATGCAGGAAAACAATTTCATAACTAGGAAGAACAGTAGGGCTATCTCATTGATTGTGCACATAAAAACTTATGTAATTATTTCATATTTTTTGCCTCTTGTTGGTAAATTATGTAATTATTTCATATTTTTCGCCTCTTGTTGCTAAAATATGTAATTATTTCATATTTTTCGCCTCTTGTTGGTAAATTGCCGATATGTGAAAGAAAGACTGGTGGTGGAGGCACGATTTCACTACCAATGAGCAGAGATCGAGAGTGTCAAATGATGAATTATGTTGCTAATAAAATATTTTTTCCTGGAATTATTAATATTTTTATATTGAGGTTTGTCTGCCCTATGCATCTTGCAAAGGGAGGGCGGCATGTTGCAAGTTTGTAACAGGTGGTAAAAGTTGCAGCTACTCCTCTGTATATTTAAACTACTATAATAGATAATAACTCAAGTTTGCAGTACATATTCCACCATAATCAAAATGTTATTGAGTATATGAGGGGGTACCCAAAAGTTCCTGGAATAGCGCTGCCTGGGTGCTCTAGCAGAAAACTTGCCTTGGAGAGATTTCTGCCTATACTGACACATTATGGCTGTTTTTGTTGTATAATGAGGAAACCCAAGTATGCATTTTTTACATCTTCCTTTCTACTGATTGGCTTCAAAATTTGATGCAGATGGACAAGACGACTTCATACCAAATTTCATTTCTCTGAATAATTGCATTTTTGAGTTATCACATTCACGAACAACCAAATATGCAGATCAACAGATAGTTAACCTGTTGACGGATTTGGTTCAAAATTGGATACAGTTATGATGACAAAATCCGTATGTTAAATTTTATCTAGCTAGCTGTATGTGTTTTTCATTTTCTTGTGTACGAAATATACAAAATGTAGGCATTGTAATCATCAAAAAACTTGACATGTCTAAATTTTAGATCTCCCCAAATCTGAAAACACATTTTTGGAATTACATCTCTCTCTGAGCGCTATTACTTGAAAATGTGACAATCTAAACCATGGAGATTTAGTATACAGTATACACCAAAGTTTTAGGTTTCTGTCAAATTTTGAGTGAAATCCATTTGTCTCTCTGTCCATTTATGTGCATTCAAAAATGATAACTTGAAAATGCAACAAGCTAGATGGATGGAATTTAGTGTATCGTTGTGTCATCAGAAGTATAGATGATTATCAAATTTTGGACCAAATCCATTGGTGGGACGACATTCTGTTGGTCTGTACATTTACTTGCGTGTGAACACAATAACTAAAAAATGTAATGACTTAGATAAATGAAATACAGAACCTTGACACCATAATTAAAGATCTGTATCAAACTTTGGAACTTATCAATCAAAAGGAAGGCATCCAAAGTGCGTTCTCAGTTTTCATCATTATAACAAAGTGTTCCATATTGTGTTGGGTAAAATTTCTTGGAAGAGGTGGTGATTTGTATATGTGTGGTGTGGAGGTGAGTTTTGAGACATTGGAGGTTTCTGAATAGCAAGACGGCTCAACTGCTGAAGGTTGTCTATTGTACTGCCTAAACAACTACCATGCTTAGAGAAAGGGAAAGGTTTTTATGAATTATATAAAGATAATTCAAAGCACAGGACAGAATAATTCAAAAAAAGAAAGAGCTAAGTAAATGAAATTAGGTACCTGGTAATGACACTAAAATTGTAGATATCTAATTTTGCATGCACATGGACTAACATAACTAAACATATCATATTATGTAAGTATATGAGAAAGTGGAGGGTAGAATGCTCCTACCGGTTAATCATTGTGTTTGCATGCACATGGACTAACATAACTAAACATATCATATTATGTAAGTATATGAGGAAGGGGAGAATGCTCCTACAGGTTAATCGCCGTGTTTGCATGCACATGGACTAACATAACTAAACATATCATATTATGTAAGTATATGAGAAAGGGGAGGGGAGAATGCTCCTACAGGTTAATCGTCGTGTTTGCATGCACTTGGACTAACATATTATGTAAGTATATGAGAAAGGGGAGGGGAGAATGCTCCTACCGCTTAATCATC
>BGPR01020389.1:10849-24806 GCA_013235015.1 Araneus ventricosus | reverse complement strand
GTGAATGTACGGAATCAGCTTCTTTTAATTACTCTAATTTAGCAGCATAACATTTGCCCTTAGTAGCGTTCAAAACAAGTACAACTTCAAAAATTCCATGCAAACGATTTTTATTACAAGACAAAGAAAAAATCTCTCAATTATGTGATCGGAAAAATATATCATCACTAAATAAACCTAAGTTCTATTTGTCATTTATTTACTAATTGAAATCATACTAATTAAAATACATTTTATTATTTAATAAATAATTTAAGTTATTTAAAAATCCGCGTAGTATGTAAACAACTCAAATCACGCAAAACACTTGCCATGACGTAAGCGATCTAGCCGATGGGTTGCCAATGGAACTAATCCGCTCGTTTCCTCAGGTAACCATATTGGCGACGAAATCGCGTGTGTTCCAACTTCTAGATACCAAACCAGGATTTAAAGGTTGAGCTTTACGAGTATAACTAAGAACAATATATTTTTCAATGTTCAGGTGTAATCTGTTGTCTGTGCACCACTTAAAAAGACAATCAAGATCTCTTTGTAAAAGAAGAGCATCTAAACAGGAACGTATTGAACTAAACAATTTCAAGTCATCAGCAAATAAAAGACATTTAGAGTACTTAAAAACGCAAGTAAGGTCATTAATGAATAAAATAAAAAGCAAAGGCCCAAGATTAGAGCCCTGTGGGACACCGGAAGTACATGTAAACTCATGAGAGACAGCAGTATTAAAATAAGCAGTGTTTGATTACATAAGTAAGAAAGAAACCAATTAATCAGGTTTACATTGAAAACCAATACCATGTAACTTATTTAAAAGAATGCGAAAATCTATAGAGTCAAAGGCCTAAGAAAAGTCGGTGTAAATTACATCAAGTTGAGAACCAGATTCAAATGAGAAAATAATTTTATCTGTCCAATAGAATAAATTAGTGGCTGTTGAGCGCTTTGGTATGAACCCGTGTTGAGATGTAGAAATTAGGTTTTTAATTTTGTGGTAAAGCTTTTTATGGATTATAATTTCGAAAGTCTTAGACAAAGGACTTAAAATAGTAATAGGTCGATAATTTTTACAATCCCGTCCGTGCATCACCTTTTTAAAAAACAGGAATAATTCTTGTTTGCTTCCAGACATCAGGAAATACTTTTTTTCTCAACGACAGGTCAAACAAAACAAGGAGATAAATCAAAAACTCTGCGCTTCCCTTAATAATAAAAAATGTATATTATCAACGCCTACAGTCAGGGAAGATTTCAATACCCTGATATCCAAAACCACATTATCATAGGTAACGCTTTCCGATTTTAACAAGATCACCGACGCAGTTGCTTTTGCAATCATCATTTCCATCAAAGACTGTGCTAGGCTTGATTACAGAACTAAAATAATCAGCAAAAGCATTTTCATAACACACATTATAGAATAAACTATCAGGAGAATTGATGTTTTTATATTTGAAATAAAACCAAAATTATTTAGGATCCGAAATTGGATTATTTTCCGTATGCGTAGGTACATGTTGTAATCCTTTCGGATGTTATACTTAACAGAAGATCGTGAAGATTTACATTCGTCAAATGAATCAGGATTAACACCTTTTAAAGCTAATTTACGTACCGTGGTTTCCATTGAGTGCCAGAAGGGAAATCTCAAAGTAACATTTTTATAGAAGGAATAGTTCTGCTGAAAACATCGTATAAACAATTATAAAAGCTAAAAATTGCTTCATTTATGTCATTAAAATCAAGTAAAAAATCCCAATCAATCTCACGGAACAAATACCATATAGTTAAAAAATCTGCCCTTTTAAAATCAAGTCTAAAGATATTCACATTCCTCTTATTGAGGTGGACAGGTACAAAACCCATGGAAACTGACACAGCAGAATGATGTTTGTCCCTAGGTACCAAAGGGTTATCGCTGTACCAGACAGAAATACAGTCGGACCTCTATTTAACGAACCTCTGTTTTGCGAATTTCTCTATTTTGCGAACTTTTTCTTGGAACCAAGAACATTTTGCGAATTTCTTCGTAAAATAACCTCCAAATAGCGAAGCGCATTCTCTATTTAACGAACTTTTTCTTGTGATCCAAAATTTTTTTCTCCCTATTTCTCAAAATATTTCTAAACATTTCAAACTTATTCTTTCTTTTAACACATTTTATGGTGATCAATGACCTTGAAGCTGGAAAATGTCAAAGCGAAAGTGCTTGAGCATCAAAGAAAAAAATTTAATTCTTCATGAGGTGGATAAAGGCGTGAAGAAAAAAGGATATTGTTTTAAAATTTGGTATTCCTCCAAACAGCTTACTAACCATAATAAAAAAATCGTGATAAGATACAAAATTATGATTCATCGAATTCTTGTTCAAAACGTTTAAAAGCATGTGTCTATGAAGATGTGGATGAGGCAGTTTTGAAGCGGACAGTGTGAAAAATAAAAACAATACAGCGATGAATTGCGGTGAAGACGAAGATAATGAAGATGGAAATGATCATGATGCAGAAATCAACAAACCTTCGTACGATGAAATGCTAAAATTCATTAATTTTATTATAAAATTATTTTTATAATTGAAAATACAGTGTATTCCCGGACTATGTTTTGTTTTATTCTTGTTTTCCTTGCAGATTTCTTTTTGATGGGTAAAATATATAAAACAAATAGATATTAATTTACAAAATAAAGGAGTGATTAATTACTTTTTAAATAATATTTAATGTTTATGAATTAAAAATTTGTTTTGTGTAGTTTAAAGTATTTTAAAAGGTGAATCTCTATTTAACGAATTTTCCATATAACGAACTTTTTTTCGGGATTTAGAGACTTCGTTAAATAGAGGTCCGACTGTATCATTAAAATCTACTTTAGTCAAAATCAAATCAAGATAGTTATTATTACAATTAAGAATATTGTTATATAGACCCAGATTAAAAAGATTCATGAAATGGGACTATTCAGAAACAATTGGATTGTTGTGGTCACAAAAATCATCATATATAGATAAAGTAAAATCACCAGAAATGAAAATTTTATCAAAAAATCCAGATTCCTCAAAACAATAAAAAAATTTAACTTACGTGACCACATGAGAGGAAGGTGAAAAATGCACAACACATAAAAGCATCTTTTTTCCATGATTCAACTTGTCTGAAATCCAGATAGCTTCAAGATCCAGGCCAAGAACGTCCAATTTACGTGAAGAAAAACATTTGTTGATAGCCACAAGAACACCACCACCTCGTCTATTGGAATTAGCTGAGGAACCACGGTCCTTTCGGTAAAACAAGATGTCGATCGTCGAATAGGTGCCAGGAATCCATATCTTCACAAAGCCATGTTTCTGTAACACAAATCACATCCTATTCCACAGAACTCAACAGTTTTGGTGCGTAAACCACGAACGTTTTAATAAAGCAAAGAAAGTCATTTCGAATCTGTGTTTGTTGACAAATCTAAGTAAGAAGGATGGTTGCTGTCCGACCCAGGAATAACTTCTTGGGATATCTGGTCATTTCTTAATTTACCATAAAACTCGGCGATAAGACAACCCTCAGGCCAAAACGTTGAATCCAATAACTGTTGAAGGTCGTTTCCATAAACCTTGATGTGGAAAGATGCATAGGATTGATACTTGGTCTTAAGTCTATGACACTGAAGAAATTTCAAATTCAATGGAGCCAAAAAGTTGGTAATATCATTTACCGTGGTACCAGGTCCTAATCGAGATAAAAAATATCGCCTTCCTCTAAGGTATTTTACCTACTGTCTTCAAGCTAGAATTTTTCCAAGCGCCATTAATTACAACTTTTGAATCTGCCCTTTTATCCTTAATTACAGAGCCAAAAACTTTGAATTTACCTTCGGGTAACAGATAGATGCATAAGTAGAAGTCTCAGATTTTAACTCAGTTTCGATAATTTCCTGCTGCAAACTTGGGCGAGGTTCTTCGTTCTGAATGGTATCGTCAATTGGACAAATCAGCTTAGAAAAACTATTAACTTTAATGTAAAGGTCCTTTCGGAAAGCAGCAAACTCGTTCTTTAACTCGATAAATAGATCCATCATGGAACTTGGTTGAGCAGATTCCAAATTCTTTTCCCGTACAAGTGAGGAAACTGTCGTATAACATTAGGATGTCATAACCTTGTAATTCGAAAATTCATCCTTGTCCTGTGCATTAGTAGACTTTTTCTCAGATAACTCTCCTAAAAATATCATGTAAACCATTAAGTTTTCTTAAAAAACTTCACCTTATCTTTCGGCATGAGATCACCGTCAACAGCCCTCAGCACGATGTTGCCAATTCATAGATCACTTTATCTATAAGAATGAATGCGATTTCTTTTTTTTTGTTATCATAGTGAATATAATTTCTGTTGGAGAAAACGTTTCTTTTCTGCCTTAATTTTTCGTGTAGAATGACGATTTTTTTTTTAATTTCAAGGTGAATGTGATGTGTGAAAAACTGACATTTTAGCAACTTACTGGTGAAGAACAACGGGTCTATTCTGGTACCCCCCGGTTGGGTTGGGAGACGTCACTTTTCCCGTTGTTAACGTGCGAAAAAAGTGACGTCCCCCCCCCCCCGGGGGGGTACCAGAATAGACCCCTTTATATTTTCATAATCTTCTTTTTCATATTTATCATTTTGGAAATTCAATATAGAATAAACAAATCTAATTTTTACTGTGTAATATAAAATAATTTTTCTTGTACTCACGAAATAGTAATTATTTTCAGTTTTAATTTTAGTTTTTTCGTTATTATGATATTTAATAAAGGATCTTTGCTGATATCAGAGAATGTAAAAAGTATTGATTTTCTTTCATTGGGGGATTTTTCGCGCCCCCCCCCCCCCCCCCGCCTTCTACAACAAGAATTTTGGGTACAAGTTTATTTTTCTTGAAATCGCTTACTAATAAGATATCCTTAAAGAAAAATTTAAGCTTTACTTTGTAATGTTTAAGGTTTTTTAAGAATAAAATACTGTAAAACCTGTTTCAGCGCGGCATTCTGCTAACAGTTTTTCCATATAACGTGTTACAAAAAATTCGACGACCCTTCTAAAATAGAAAATTGAAACAACACAATGTCTATGTATCATTGTGCAAAAATTAAGATTTCCATATAACACAGTATAAATTACTATAAACGAAAACAATGAAAATAAAAAAAAATTGAAGGGAAAAGGAATAATCCTTAAAACTCGTGGGCGCTGATAAAAATAATCTAAATAAATTGGAATTTCCATTACATTCAGGATATAACTTAAATTTTAAAGATTGCGTAGGAGTTTTTTTTTTATGATGCTCATTATATGGAATTATTTTTCTCGTGATGTTGTTTTCAGCTCCTCGCGCTTTTAAAACTTTTGTTTTGATCTCCAGATTTTCGATAAAATAAATATTTTCCACTTTTTAGTACACTAATGAAAGCGTGCTTTTATATATATATATAATTATTTTCTCCATTGTAGTCTTTAATTTATAGTTCATTTTTATAAATGCTATGGAATATTGTCATAAATTGTTTTCTCAAAATCACAACCAGATGGCGCTCTCCTAAATGGTCTTAAAATATAATTAAAAGCAATTGATTAATTGAAAATTAAATTCTGAAAATATTAAAATAGTGTATTATCATCAGGGTTACATAAGTGTTCAAAATTTCAGAACTCTCAACACATTAGAAAATGAATGAAAAATCTATCTTTGCAGACATAAAAGGTAAGAAGTAAATTAACCCTTTAGCTGCGGGTGTGGTTTATAAACTACATATATATGAATGTTCCCGAAGTTAAAGGGTTAAAAGACTTGCGAAAGCTTAGTTTTAGTTACATTAACGTCACGCTTTGAAGCAACATGAGGGCTATTTTGGGTCGGACTTCGTACTTTTAAATCGCGGTCAGATGACGAGGACGACACTTGAGCTGGCACCCCCTCTCCAAATTTCCTCAACACACCAGCGGAAGGACGTTTGGCTTCCCTATGTGTGATTTAATGTGCAACTGGCCCGCATACAAGACAAATAGTCAGTGGAATCGGATTTCAAACCTGGAACCCACCGACCTGAAATTTTACCACTAGGCCACGGTGGCCCAAAGACGTGTAAAAAGAGACAGCCTTTTTACGGAATGGAACTAATTAATCGTATTATCTGAGAGTTAAATGTTTGAGAATGACATGAAGTATATTTTTGGTATCATGATTATTTACTCATCTCGTGGAACGTTTTGGTTTCTGTGAATCCGAAGCAACAACGAATAATCCTAAACAAGAAAAATGACCAAGCTCAAATATTTACAGGCGCAAAATTGCACTTTAGTCAATGTGTGTTTGTTTGCACTCATCTAAAACATATGAAATTTAAATATAAGCAGAGCAGTGAGTAGCATTTTGATTAGTCATTAAGTTTAAATTAATTGAATAAATTTAATAAAACAGTTTTAAAACACACTTTTATTAGTGTTTTAAAAGGTAAACTTTTTTTAATATTTTTATATTCTTTGGTTTTCAATTTATAATTCATTATTGTAAATATTACGGAATTTTGAAATAAATTTTTCTCAGTTCACTGGCAGGTGGCGCCACGCATACGGAATCAAATTCAATTAAATTAATCGATTGACTGATAATTGGGTTCTGAAAATACATTAGTGTATTGTCATCGAGTACAAAATTCCATGCTTCTAACGCATGAGAGAGAAAATTCGATCCCAAAATTTCATCTTTACAAACATGAAACAAATCATGTTAAATAAAACTGAGGGGAAAAAACCCCATTAAACAATAAAGTTCAGATTGCACCGCTGTTTAATTAACAATGCAATACAATTTGCCCTTCATTTGGGAGATTTTGTAAAGGAGAATGGGTATTTTTTTAATTGCCTGTCCTTTCAGGAATGACTTACCATTTTCTCTGTTTTAGCCCCTGCTCTTTTTGATTCCTAGAATAAGCTCTGGTTAATCTTTCCTGTCTTTATTTTTACCCGATGCATTTAACACATATTTTTTTAAAAAATCTTTTGTTATATTAAGCATTAACTATTTGTATTGAGAAAACCATGAAACGTATTAATAAATTCAACCATCGAAATATTTATAAAACCTTTCAGAAGAAGCAAAACAAAAGAATGATGAACATAGAGAATGACCTTAAATTTTCAATTCACGTAAACTGCCAAAACTTTTTTCCCTCAAACAAATCCTTGAGTCAGATGTTATTTTTAAAATATTGCATTCGTTTCAGGATCTGATCTTTATGAACTACTTGCATAAATCTCACACACACACACACACACACACAATTCTGATAAACTATTTACATTCTGCTCACCTTAATAAGTTCCTTTCTAATCATACCGTCGGAGAGAACTTTTCGAGAGAGTTTGCATTCGTAATGAGATCGTAATTCGTTGCATTCGTAAGCGAATACAAAATCGGATCGACGACATGTGCTTTAATGCATATATGTAAGCCATTTTTTTTGATGGTGATGCTCAAAAATGTATGTGTCTTGTAACTTTCCCTTCCACACCGAACAAAGTTCACCTTACCTATTTTAACCGTTAACGGCCGAGAGCTTTTTTTGTAATACTCGCCCATAAGACGACGGAAAATTAGGTGAAATTCCAAAACTTTTTTAAGGATGAAAACTTAAATAAAACATTTGAACTGGCTATTTGGATGTAAATTCAATATATTTAGTTGATTTATAATTTTATAAATGGAATTAATTATTATAAGTTTTGAAAGTATGATATGATCAACAAACCAATGATATAATAAGTTGCAATATTTGATAAAGAAAACGACAGCGATGATAAATAAGTGAAATTTAAACTAAATTCTTTTCATGTCCCCGTATTGGGGCCTTTCGTTTTCTATGGCATAAGTGTTATGTCCCCGTATTGGGGCCTTTTTCAGCCGTTAAGGGTTAATAATTTTTATCTTTTGTTTGATTAATTTGCTGTATTTACCTCATTTTGGAGCTGCACAGAGGGCTTTCAGGACGTAAATTGTGAACAGTGGTAAGATGGAAAGTACTACGCCGGAACCTCATTCTCCAAACTTCCACAATTCACCAACACGTGGATGTTTGAGTAGATACCATTTGGAATATCACACGGTGGATCTTCTAAGAAATTGAGACTAACCGATCAGGAAGACGTCTCTCAGCAACAGCCCAGACGCTGGATGGGATAACAAGTTTAACCCTCTGACTGCATAATTTTTTAAAAATTACTATTTAAATGCAACGTTTTAAAACATGTTCAAATACCGTGGAACCAACCTAATTGTTATTTACATGCAGGGCTTTATTAGTATAATATGATTCAACGTTTTAAAAGTACTAAGTAAACCCATTAGTTTACTAAAATCGCAGGGTGCAGCAGAAAACAGACGAACTTCCAATCCGTGGAAATCGCGGGCTATGCAATCAGAGGGTTAAAATAGAAAACTCTTACTGTATTTCTCCAAAAATAAGATCTTTTATTCACTTTTGCTCCACGCATTCAGTGGAGTAGCGGCAGGAAGGAAAAGTGGTGCATATGCCCCGAACTAGTCTTACGGAGGAGGGGCCAAGAAAACACCCAAGTAAAAAAGTCAGCGAAAAACCTTTAAAAAAATGAGATTGTACAGGTATTTTGAAGGTTTCTACAGGGATTTTGAAGGAAAATGAAAACTGCAGGTTTCCTTCAGGAAATGTACAGTTTATTTAAAGGTCTCATGCAGGCATTTTCAGACTTCTAAATTACCATTCAGGTATTTTGAAGGTCTCTACAGGTATTTTAAAGGTAAATAAAAGCTGCAGGTTTCCTTCAAGAAATGTACAGACTTTTTTAAGGTTTTATACAGAATTTTTTCAACAAGTTTATAGACTTCAATTTACCTTCAGTGACTTAGCAGATTTTACTTCAGGTATTTTGAAGAAAAATGAAAATTGCTCTTGATGCACGAAATATGAAATTTTTTATAATTGTATTTTGGGTTTCAAACAGTTTTAAATAATATGGTACATAATTGGGATTCAATCAGCTTGCAGTAGAGCTGGATATAGAGGGAAGGGGAGAGAACTAGGGTGTTATATATATGTGTGATATTTTATTTTTTTAACTTTCCTAAATAATCTTAACGACGCCTCATTATAAATACTTCTACTTTCACCATAATAAACGCACTACAACTTTCTTTTCAAGTCACGGGTTTCTAACGGGGAAATTCCCATTTCTGGGTACTTAAGCGTTCTGCGCATTCATATCTGCCCTTTTTTCACGCCAACATGTAAGCTTTCAACAACAACGCGCCGCTCAGGCGTAACCTTCTGAATACTGGTCATGGAGCTACGTAAAAATTGAATACTTTACCTATGAAGAAATAACGTAATATCCTAAATGCCTAAATAAAAGAAGATTAAGCCATATCTTGTCTCTTCCATGATCAAAATGGACTACATTTCACCTTTTTAAAGCCTGATCTTATATATATATATATAATATTATACATATGGATATATAGAAAAAAATATTACAGATATCTTTTTTCTATTCAATTCATTTATTTATACGTATTCAGCAGTATATTTTATAGTATACCTGTGAACTCCTCACCATAAGAATAAAAAAAAAGGAGACAAAAATTCAGAAGATTTTGATAAAACCAAGATTTTCACTTTTGGAGTATGCAAAGCAGAAATATCGATTTTCTCTTAACCAGTTAGAAAAAATTGTGTAGTTGAAAATAAACTTAAAAGAAAATTGTCATAATTTGCTACTGTTTATAGAAAAAAACAAATACTATGCTGTGGATAACAAAAGTAAATATCTAATTAAATAAACAATGTCCTGCCTAAAAAATCATCAATGCACATTAGGAATACATTTATATGCTTCATTTTCAGACCCGTAAGGCAATAACAAATGTTGTGTATCCTCATGATTTGCTTTGCAATAGACATGGCAAGATATGACCATAGTATTTTAGATTAAGTCGCATTGCATTCTTTTGATTAAAGCTGAAAAAATTTGCAACGAAATAAGTTTTTTGCATATAATTTTAAAAATATGATTTTTTGTTCACTTTTTATAGAGATTTGAAAAAAGGGGGAGGAATCTGAAAACAGGAAGATTTCGTTTTTTGGTAGAATGCATGAAGAAAATACAAAAGTCAGGTGACTGGCATAGAATCATAATTTATTTACATGAGTCAATATGCTTCAGAATATGATCAGCAATTTGCAGAAAATTGAATCATCATCTTTTGATCAAAACTTGAAAATTACGTTTAAAAAAATTCTCATTTTGAAAAATAATAATAGTTGATTTTCAAAATAAACAAAAAAAGAAGAAATTAAAACACTGAAAATTCAGGAAGATTTCATCTTCTAGCGAAAAACAAGAAAAAAATGAAAATTAAGAAGATTATAGCAATGAAGTATATTTTAAGTTACATGTTTTCATTAAAATAACTTGGTAAGATTTATTTACAACACTAACTAAATGATGATATGATTTATATAATCTATAGTTGATATTCAATAAATAAAATGAATAACTAATTTTGAAAATAATAGTAAAGGTTACAAACAAATAATTACCTTAATTAGTAGCACACAAATACCATAATAGTTCCTTTTCCATTTTATAAAGTTCGAGTGATTCCAAAAATCTAGTGATATATGATACATATATTTGTATGTTAATAAAAAAAATATGAAAATTTGATACACTTGTTAATTGATATCAACTTTTTTATATTAGTATACGAGTTCACGTATTTTGTTCATTCTCAAATAAATTGTTTTGAGGATTCGACATATACAGTCGACTCTTGATATCTCGAAGTTGACAGAACAGAGAAAAATATTCGAGATAACCGAAGTTCGAGACATAAAAAATAACACAAATTTTTTATTATAGGGTTTATTTCAACATTATGAAAAAAATACGAGAAAAAATCATAACAATACAGAAAAATACTCTTACTTTCATTCTGATAAAGGCACTGGATTTTGCATAGTAAAATTTCATTTTTTCTTTATTATTATTTACTAAATTGTATCACTTTACTATTCTAACCAAAAAATTGTCAAATTTTTCATTCATGGATTCTAAAATTATTTACACATAATTCAACAACCTGACACAGATAATAAATTTGGTGCGGCCCCCTTACTGCTCAGCAGCATTATTTAAAGGTATTAAATAATTAATTTCTTCATCTTTATCTTGAAATGGTACAATCATATATTTGTTAATAATATCAGTTGGTCTTATAGCCAAAACATTATCAGATTCCAAATTTTCACATAACAAAATATTTCTGCATATGAAACCTATATCATTATCAGACTTCATTTTTTTTGTGGACAATATTTCACCTATTAAAAATACTTCTTCATTATATACAATTATATAATTTAAAACGATGCAAATATTTTGTCCTATACCCAACATAAAATCTACTCTAACGAATTTTTTACTATACCTTTTAGTGCTAAATAATTTATTGCAATATAGCATTCTTTCATGAGATACCACACTTGATAGCCTTTTTTGGTTATTCATGGGCAAGAGCTTTAAAAGTTCTACTTCATGAACTCTAGGTAATTTAATAGACTTCTGAAGCCCAAGTAACACACAATTATTTATTTTCGGATTTCTTATGGTAGAGTGACGCTTCTGCTGCATGTTTTGAATATAAGCTTGAACTCTGCTATTTTTAACATTTTCTTGCAGAATCAACAATTTTAAAATAGACTGCATTGCATACGAAGACAATATTTGGCTTGCTTCACCTCTAGTACCGTGATGAAATTGTTTGAGTTGCCCTAGTTCACCTTCATTTATAAAACAGGAGTGGACCCCAAGATTTTACAGCCTGTGGTAAATGAAGAAGCAAATGGATATTGTAAGTTTGCTCTTGAATACCATAAATATCTTTTACGCCATAGACAAAATTTTGCAATGCAAATTCTGCTTCTTCTAAATCATTAGTTGTTACTTCATTGCCCAACAACAATGATATTCCATGTACTAGTAACAACCAATGATTATACACATTTTTGCTAATCAAATTTTTTAAGATTATTGGTGAAACAAAAAGGAAAATTCGAAACTCTGAGGCTTTCCAAAATATAACCTCATTTGTCGAGCGCAGTTTTCTTGTTGTTTCTTGGGGAAATTTTATGTTCAAAATACAGTGATTAAGAACTCTCAAGGGTTTTTGGTTGATTGAAAAATTATTTGATGATGTCTGGATCCAAAGGGACATGATTTGTCTTACTACGCCCAACAGAACAGCATGCATATAACACTGCGCTGCAAAAAAAATTAAAATTTCGAACCCTGATACCATTTCTTCTGATTTCTATGTAAAATGACCTCCTAAATCCAAATATGACACCCATTTTGCCCCATCACCCACCGTTTTTTCGGGACGCCCCCCCATTTGTAACACTATTTGGTAATTTTATGCCCATGAATTTGATTTGGAGGGGGGAATCATTATTTTAACCATTAAATGTCTTCTGAGGGACTACAGAGGTGAAAAGTTCTAAAATATGAACATTTGTAGCAAGGGGGAGATTTGGGTGGGGATTTGTCCCCTTAAATTAAAAAAAAATCAATAAAAAGGACCGGTTTTTCTGGTTTGTTTTCGCAATTTTTTCACTTATTTTCTACATATTCCAGCTTCCAGCCCCCTTTTCCTCACCCAAACACCCCATATAATAAAAATATATAGCAACAATTTTGGCTAAAAGCGGGGGAGGGGGAGAGGTCCCGAAGCCCTGACAAAAAAGTTTGGAAGATTCATTGTACAACTTTGCCGCTCTTTATTTTTATCACTATTCTGTAATTTTATGACCATGAATTTGATTTGGAGGGGGGAAAGGATTATTTTAACACTTGAATTTTAAAATATAATATATAATAATAGATAATATAATATAAATGTAATTTATAATATAGTACCTTCATCTGGTGCTTGCTTTCCTCTTGTACCATGAAGTAAAAGTTTTTCGTACCAATCATCACCAATATTCTGCCAACATGCTCGCATTTTTGAATGCAAGCCATGCTCGTTTTTCTTTGCGATTCAGGTGTTTCATAAGCGTTGAATCTTTAAAAAGTTGTCTAATCTGGGGGCCCACAAAAATTCCTTCCTTGATTTTAGCCTCACTAAGACGAGGATATTTAGTTTTCAAAAAGTTAAATCCATCACTTGTATTATCCATTGCTTTCACAAACTGTTTGATCAATACGAGTTTGATGTGCAAAAGCGACAACCTTGTACAGTGAATCTTCCAAAATTTATTTTTATATATTAATTTTATTTATTATATGTTATATTTTTATTTTTAAATTTAAGTGTTAAAATAATCCTTTCCCCCCTCCAAATCAAATTCATAGCCAAAAAATTACA
This sequence comes from Araneus ventricosus, assembly GCA_013235015.1. Classification (NCBI taxonomy): domain Eukaryota; kingdom Metazoa; phylum Arthropoda; class Arachnida; order Araneae; family Araneidae; genus Araneus; species Araneus ventricosus. The sequence continues at coordinate 11,382 of BGPR01020389.1, read as the reverse complement.
GAACAGTGATAAAAATAAAGAGCAGCAACGTTGTACCGTGAATCTTCCAAACTTTCTTGACAGAGTTTCGGGACCTCTTCCCCTCACCTCCTTTTAGCCAAAATTGTTGCTATATATTTTTATTATTTGGGGTGTTTGGGTGAGGAAAAGTTGGGGCTGGAAGCTGTAATATGTAGAAAATAAGTGAAAAAATTGCGAAAACAAACCAGAAAAACCTGCCATTTTTATTGATTTTTTTTTAATTTAAGGGGACAAATCTCTCCCAAATCTCCCCCCTTGCTACAAATGTTCATATTTTAGAACTGTAGCCCCTCAGAAGACATTTAACGGTAAAAATAATAGTTTTCCCCCTCCAAATCAAATTCATGGCCATAAAATTACCGGACAGTGATAAAAATCCCCCCTTGCTACAAATGTTCATATTTTAGAACTGTAGCCCCTCAGAAGACATTTAACGGTAAAAATAATAGTTTTCCCCCTCCAAATCAAATTCATGGCCATAAAATTACCGGACAGTGATAAAAATAGGGGGG
>BGPR01020388.1:0-27928 GCA_013235015.1 Araneus ventricosus | reverse complement strand
TAATAATGAACATATATTGGAATGTTTCCACTAAAGTGTATTTTTTGCGAGTACTTTTTTTTCTTTATTTTAATTAAATATAGTTGATAAATCATGATTTTATCAGTAATCGTATTGTATATTACAAGAATGTTCATAATAAAAAGTAAATCGTATTGGAGAAACTTTCAGATAAGTTTTAAAATGGAATTTCAATTTAGACGTTTTCTATTTAATAATTTAAAAGGAATCTATTGTTATTTTATTACCTTTCAACGATTTTAGATGTAGATTTTACTAAGATTATTATGTAATATGAAAAATATTTGATTTTAGAAACTAATTAGTGAATGAAATTAGGAATTTTCAAATTGAAGTGCATATTTATATCTGCATTTGTTGTTCAATATATTTATTCTTAAGATGAATACAGAATTCAAAAATTTTTCTAATTGTTGTGTCATTGTATTAATTCTTTGTAAAGGGAATAGAATAAAATATGTTTGAGGGCCATATATGTCACACGAAAATTCTGTTTTTATGAAAATTATATCGATGAATTTTATATTATACAAAAATTTTAATGTGATTGAATAATTTTAAATGGAGTTTGTCGCAATGTTGACCACTAATTTCGGACTCAAACCGGAAATGGGCTTTATTCTTGCTGTATGAGCAAGAAAAAATGCACTACACAAATGGCACCTGTGCAAAAATATCTGGACTCATACGAGAGAGATACCTTATAAATGTTCACAGGAGAGAAACCTTATAAATGCCCAGTATGAGAAAAAGCATTCAGGGATAGCAGTAATCTCAACAAGCAATTCCAGAATGTCCATAAAAAATTAAACTTTGTTCAACAATCTTGTAAAGGAATTTCATTTCTTTTTTAAATCATCTTGAGCTGTTCTTAATTAAACAACTTAACGGTTACACAATTCTAGTTTTAAACTTATTACCTCTTAGATTTTTCAAAATATGGCTTTAAGATACAACAACAGCGATGACAGAAGTTGTTTCAGGACAGCAATGGAAACCAACGCTCTGGGAACGGGAATGTGATGTGGCGTAGTAATAGTAGTAGGACAGCTATGTGAACTGAGCAAGAAACATTTTTTCTCGATTTAAAAGATTAAGGAAAACCTTATAAGTTAATTTTTTAATATAATAAATTCTATTTGATTGGGGCATATTCTTTTCAGTTACACGTTATAATTTTTCTTGAAACTAATTTCGTAACAGGCGTATTAATTTAAAAAGTTAGGCAACTACACAGTAACAGCGGCAGAACTACTCATTTCCTGGATGATCTTGTACAGTTTTCCGCATCCTATTGCCTTGATCAATGTGTTTGGCATTAAAGTATTTTACTGTTTATCTGCATACTTAATTTGACGTCTCCACTAGGCCTCGCTACTTGCTCATGTTTTTGTGTTATTTAAGTTAGCAGTGTAATTGGGACACTTGTAATCATTTGTTGCTCGCATTGACTTGGCCACCATTTTTTTGCTGTCGGTGACCTGACCTTCTTCCTAGATGTTCAAATCTTTACCGCTAACTTCAGTTTTAATTGATGTTTAATCCTGTTACTGTTATTTATTGTATATAGTGATGAATACATATTTGAAATTAAAGTTTACTCGTCCTTCATTGAATGATACAAATCTAATAGCTGTTTGGACCTCATTGTCCCAGCACTAGATTCCGGTTTAAATTGTGAACTCAAGATCCTCACGGGGAAGCAAACGCATCGTAATTGTAACTGCAACACAAAAGATTCCCTCGTTAAAGTTAATTATTCATTCATTTTTATTCAATAGATTTGGTGGTTCGAGTGGATGAGCCGTTGTTATGCTCAGAATGGGTTACGTTCAAATGTTGCCGATGAACAGAGAGAAAAAGCAAAAAAATATTATTGCAGAAATGTTCGTTCCTTGACAGGGCATTCGGATTCTCTTTGGAAGTCACATAACTTATTGAAGTTTATTCCAAATATCTTATAATTATGAAACTTAATTTTAACGGCTCAGGAAGTTTTTAGAGAACATGAGGCTAGATTTTTCGAAAAAATTTGCTACGTTTTTGTGGCCAAGAAACGGTATCTGTGTTTCACGTAAATGAAGAGTGTGAAATTTGAACCTCATACAGAAAAACTAGTATAGTTGGTGGCAAGCAATAAGTTTAAAAGACTTGATAAATAATGAAGATATTCGTGTCTCATTGTGAGGATTTCTTCACGAACTGTTTATCTAAGAATTAGACCTATTGTCATCGCTCAGTGAAACTGTTGTTTCCCGTCTCTAAAAAATTGTAAAATAAGCATTGTTCAATCTAGAGTAAAATGTATCACATTTTTTCTGCATGGAGTAGGCCAAGGTAGACAAGTCTTTGTATATCATTATGATACTTATGAATTTTTCTGAGAATTTTGCACGTTAGTCTCCACGACTCACGTCTGAGATTCGAACCCTCTGTCTAATTAGATGACTCCTTCTCTGCTGTCTCTTAAATACAGTAGAGGAGGGGTCATCTGATTAGATAGTAGGTATGAATCGTATTCGATTATTTGGATGATTAAAGTGTTGAAGAATAAATACTCGTTACGAATCGTGAATCTCTGAAAATGCTATCTGAAGGTCTCTTCCAATCGAAAGCTATACATAAATGCCTCTGGGGCGATAGTATTAAAAAAACAATGTTATTCTGCTTTGCAGGTAGCATAAGGAATTACAAATGTTTACATGTGATAATACATGGCCATATTCCACTACTGAAGGGAACATAGAGTTTGGCTTCTTCTTACTTCTGATAAGTAGCAGTTTAAAAATATTTGATGACCCTGAAGTTTTCTTGCTATGGAAAAAAAGTGTCCATTCTGTGGAAGATTCCCACCTCCTTAGATAGAGTATTATTGCTTTTTGGAGGAAGAGGAGGACGACGGATGCTTCACAACAAACCTCGAGGAATCTGAAAATTTAGTACAAAAGACTATGAAACCAGATTGCAATCCCTTGGATTCCTCAACTGTTAATTTTGAATACTCTAATGTAGCTTTTCGAAGATTAATTGTGAAGAATTTTGAGACATCCCTCCGCAGCGAAATGAAAACGAAGGAGAACGTTCAGTTAAGAAAAGTTGTACCGAAATTACAGCTCTGGGTTCTTCCTCAAACATATCTTCAATCCTGACGAAACCAGGGATCTAGTTCTACTTAATGCAAATGGCAGCTCGTCGGATTCTACTCAATTTGAAGAAAAAAGCCGATTAGATTTAAAAATTCTTCCACAAACGATGAATTTTGCAACAGCTTCTGATTTTACACCCTGAACAATAGAAAGTGGTGGAAATATTATCCAATCGCAGAAGGCTAAAAATTTTAGGGAATTCCAAAGTTCATCTGCAAAAATAACTAAAATTAGAGATTATGCGAGAGGTGAAATCGTCAGAAATAATAAACTAACCGTTTCTCTTTTTGATGCAGAATATAGTTTCCGTCGCTGTGCCGTCAGGAATTCACACCAAGGGTTCAATTCTTGTACACCCGGTTGGGTTGGGTTGGGTTCCGCACGTTAACAACGGAACCCAACCCAAATCACAGGCAAAATAAATACTATGTGACAAACTCTTACAGATATGATCTATCCGTTTTGGGGTCAACCATTCTTTTCGCATTATTAGTCTCGTAGTTATTAGCGATTCAAATCTGACGGTATTTTGTCACACAAGAAAGTTCGACCGACTATCACTGTAACTAACTGAAACGTTTTCTCGTCCAAAACTTTTTTAACAAAATTCCGCAGAGAAAATTGGATTAAATTAATATTTAGAAAAATTCTTAGTAAATAGCAATTAATTGAAAGGACAAAAATCCCTTGGAAGTACATAAGTATCTCAGATTTCCATTCTTATATGAATGGAAATAACAATAAATGTCTAAAATAAAATGTGGTATATTATTAACCCTTAAATGTCCAATGTTGCCTTTAAGCCACATACTAAACCTTGTCTTCTAAAATCGAATGATGTGAATAAGACTGGAGACTTTAATAACTGACGTGTCGAAGAGGATACATAATGAAATTTTTATTAAATCAGTTTCCAACTTAAAGATGGCAGCCTGAATGCTCCTAATAAATAAAAATAAATTGATGTTTTTCACTTGCGTCTGCATCTTTTTTTTACATTGTATGTGCGCTGAAGAATACCGTATTTTATTCTACAACGGCGAAGGAAATTACTTATCCTTATTATTAGTTCTTAAAACACACTTGTTTTTAATATTATTGAATTTTATCGAGGAAATTGTTTTGAAGAAATAAAGCCCAGTGTTGTCAGTTGGTAAAAAAAACTTGTTTTTAGTCATAAACCGTATATAAAACAAAATAGGTTTCTTTTAAAGTATTTTCCCCATGTTCTATTCAAGAAATGAGACTCTAAAACCATTTTAAAATCAATTAAAAAAATTTTCCTTATAAAGGTTAAGAGTTGAAATTTATGGGCATTGCTAGGGGATAAACAATGATTATAATTTTATTTCGGAAATTTCTAAATATTATAATATATATATAGAATTCAAGAGAAAGTCGTCGACTCGATTTAAACACTACAATTGATGTTTAACGCGAAATTTTCATTATTTCCACTTTCTACAACTATCTAGAATTTTGTTTCGTAGAAAATAATTCCGAGTTATAAATGTCTTAATAAAGTGACAGGAGGAATGCGAGGACATTGATTCACATTTCTTTTGTAAAGCTGAAAAATGATCTTGCCAGCGGTAATAAATATAACTAATAAAATATGTTTATGCATTTGTTAATCTAATTTCAGTCGAATTTTGCTCATTAATTATCTAATTAATTGTTTAATAATGAATGTTTTATATTGTACATTCCATCATCATTTTTTTTCGTAATATTTCCTTAGTGTGAAACGTCTTGTAATCAGATTCATAAAAGACTAAACATAAGTTTTATTCCAAAATAAATTACTATATACATAAAATTCCAGAAATAAGAAAATGTTGGGTCTTTAAATAATTATTGAAGTAATTACAGGGATTCCATTAAACGGATATGAGCAATTAAAGGCAAAGAGATCTCAAGGCCTTCATTGCTTCTTGAGTGGAAGTCTGGGTCTGAAATCTCAAAACTAAAATATATATTCATTAAATGTTAACGGTGAGAAACATTAAATATGCAGTGACACAGAATTTCTCGCCAGACATTTATCTTGAGGACTAGAATAATAAAAAAGGAACCAAAATTAAACGTTGTTGCACACATCGTTCCAGATCTTGAGACAAATTATAAAACACAATTAAAATAAATTAGTGTGATATCTATTCTGACTCTATAGACTTTTATATTATTCCTTTATAAAAAATAGTGGCTTAAAAGGAGTATAGAATAAATTGAAACTTCTTTTAAAACCCTCCAACTTTTATTTGATGTCTTAGACTGATGTTAAAATTAAAGATGTATGCATCTAATGCAACATTAGCAGAGAAACGTTGAAAACCTATATTTACTGTTTTTTCTTTAGCAGATTTCAGCATTACGTCGTTTCCATTTTAGGTATGCTGTTTTACAGATATAAAAGAACCAGGAAGTGCGTTGCTTGTATGCCATACTTTTAAATTATTTTGTTTCCGTAATAGCAGATTACTCGAGCAAAATATTTGGGGATGCCTTGACTGCCATGAAACGTTCCCTGAGAGAGAAAAGCATTCAAGCAGAAGAGATTTTAAGACACATTTTGCGACAAAAGTGGATGTAGTAAATATACAATTTGTAAGATTCAGAGAATTAATAATTAAATTTTCAAAACGCACAACTTCGAAGGATGGAACACACAATCGGTCACTTCCTCAAAATTGGACCCAAGTAACCTCAGCCACGGAAGAGACCATTTCAGATCGAATTCAAAATGAAATAAACCTCCTCTGCGAAACCTCTGTCGATCAAAGTGTGGCATTTAGTTTCTCCTCTGGTGTCTTTTTCTTCCTACAACAGAACGGAGATCCTAGTGATGGTTTGGCTGCGGTTGGGCTTGAGCTGCAGAAATCAAATTTAAATGTGAGGCCGATATTACAGAATGACAGGTATAATCCAAGCACTGCCCTAGATCTCTCTTCTCCAATGTATGAGTGGCGACCAGTCTGTGGGCGACAGTCTTCCTACTTCTTCTCCTGAGGGTACATATACTTTTGCGGGCCATTCAGACGTGGATGTTGAAGGTCATAGATGCGCCAAAGACAGAAATTTTCAGTGCCCAATTGGAAGAAAGATCAGCTATCGAAGGGCTGAATTTGTTGTTCATTATCGAACTCATACAGGTAAGAAGCACTGTGCTTGCGATATGTGTGAGAGAGAATGCCCTACATAAGGGAATCTGAACACACATAGCTGGACTCATACCGGAGAGAAGCCCTATTCTTGCGTTATGTGTAAGAAAAATTGCGCTACGGAAAGTGGTCTGGACAAACATAGACGTATTCATAACGCAGAGAAACATTATAAATGTCCAATTCGTGGAAAAGCCTTCAGGGACGCCAGTAATAGCAACGCACGTTACAGGAATGTTCATAACGAAAAGTTACCTTTATTCAACGACCTCGTTAAACAATTTTTAACTTTAAAATGGAATCTCCACGTGCTGTTTTTTAGAATTGTGTCCCCTTTAAGTTATTTAATTAAAAATAACTTAAAGGGGACACAATTCTAGTTTTTATCTTTTCTTTTAGGTACTTCAAAATATATTTTTTAATAAGATCTAAGATTATTATTTGCTAAGATAAATATCCATTTTTCGTGATCATATAATGGACGGAAATTGGAATGTTCCAACTGCAGTATACTTTTATGTGTGCATTTATTGGTGTTTAGTGTAGTTTAACATCATTGATAAATCTTGACTTTTTTTTTTAAATATTCGAATCATTTGCCATTCTCAATCTTCATATTTTCTGTTCGTATATGGAAGCAAGTCTACATCATACGAAAATCAATTATTTCTAACAAATTATAATGATTTTTATTAGTTACTCTGAATTTGAACATTTTTGAAATATTTTAAATATATATTAAGTGTTTTATTTTAGATAATATGAATCGCAATTTTGACTGGCTTTTTATAAACTTTATTCAAAAGTGCACCAAAATGATATTCTCATGTAATAAATATTTTCCGGAATTCACTATCTTTTCATTTCTGAAATTTATTTTAATTTGCTGTACGACTGAAAATAGTCCACTCGATTTAAAAACTGTTGCTGATGTTTGAAGCCAAATTTTGTCCGATTGGCTTTCTACAACCACTGGAAAACTAAATTTCCATATATAAAATTTCTAAGATGTAAATGATGTTTAATAAAGTGACATATCTTCAGTTTGTTATAGACGTAATGGAGCTTGAAGCACGTGACTAATATTTTCTTAAAAGCCTTATATTTCTTTTCTACCAAAAGTTGATAAAAGCAAGCGAAAGTAAAAGCTTTGCAATAAAATCTGCATTTATGCCGATTTGAAAATTGTTTAGTTTATGTAAGCCCTTATGCCTGCTGATGCCGAATTGAACGAAACATAATTAATTCGTTGAGTGGTTGGCCTGGTTTGTTGCGCACTATGACGCGGAATGTGACGTTCATGAAAGATATCTAGCTTTAATTAATTAATATCGGATAAGCCGAATTTAATTTATCTGACACGTGGTTTATAATCCATTAGCTATGAAAATTCTCGGAGAGTATCACAATTAATTGCATTAATTTATTTTATCTTAAAGCAGTAAATCAATCGAGTGAAGAGATGCATCTTCATTTGTATTGAACATGCCGGAAAAACTTTTAGAATCACCAGAGACACATTAAAACTCGAATCTGCATTAAATGCTTGCTTTATCGCTACAACCATTTTAAGCTCCTTCAATTAAAATACTATTCTAATATTTATTTCTTCAACTGTCATGCTGCATCTTCATAAATGTTTTATGAAATGACTTTTCAAATAGTTTTGAAAGAAATTCAAATTATTTATGAAGGAAGAATGGAAAACGACATGAATTCGTTGGTCTTTCAGGATGGATTTTAAACTCCGTTATAACAATGGCAAGCACTGGGATTTAATCTCGATTGGAAGTTTGTCAAATCCTTCTTCTGACGTCAGATTTCGCTGATGGGAGTACCAGCTGTTCGGAGGAAATTTAGCGTTTCGCAGTTGCTTTTCCTTACGGGATTTAATGTCAATATATGAATATTAAAACACACAGAATTTGTTGCGTTTAAAAGTACTTATTATACTTCAGAAAATATTTTTTAATTTCTGTAATTTTCCATCCGACGACGACATTTGACCGCCACAGTGGCGGTATTGACCGCAAAGGGCTAATATTTGATTTATAATTTGAAATGAAACACTGAAAAAACAATTTCACATAATTCACAGCGGGGAACACAGAAAATAAGGAACTAAAATGGAAAAAATCTTGCAGATTTGTGTTGCCCCAATTTCATGATAAAAGTGGTAGTGAAGCTGTGCAAATCCTAAGCCGACTGATGTAATTAAGGAAGGGATATTTATTTATATTAGCATCGCGTTTTGAAGTAACGCGAGTGTTTTACTGAGACGGAGCTCGTAATTTTGAACCACAGATGATTACGGCTCTTACGACACTTGTGTAGGCACCTCACTCTCCAAATCTCCGTGACACTTCATCGGTAGGACGTTTGATCTCCACGGATTTAAACAATCCCTGGGTTCGATTACAGAGTGTTTCTTCGATGGACCAGGAAGCCTCCAAACTCGAAGCTAAGATTTTAACTCTAGGACACCACGCCCCAAGTGGAAGTTTAGAGCTTCGTACTGCATATTTGTCAATAGTGTGGTATAGTTCGGTCCTCGTCCACAACAGCAGTATTTGAATGTTTTGACGTCTAAACGCCTTTCCGCTCGTCAGATTAGTACTCGCTCGAATTTTCTTGTCTGACAAAATACCGTCAGATATGTATCGCTAATAACTACGAGACTAATAATGCGAAAAGAATATTTGATCCCGCAACGGATAAATCATATCAGCAAGAGTTTGTCGTATATATTTGTTTTACCTGTGAAATCGTCGTGCAAGTGTAGACATATGCGCGTGATTGGTATGAATTAGCTTTATGTAAGGTTTTAAATAAGTGTAGAGTGGATATGCGTTTATCTAGGAGGTTCATTCTGTTGTTATTTAAAATAGTATGAGGTTTATTACCAAGACCCAAAGTGATACAATAAAAATATTTATCAGAATAAAATTTAAAATCGATATTAAATTGAAAATTTCAAACTCCTCATATTTTTTGATTATAACATGCAGAGCTTTCTTTCGACTTTTGCGAAAAACACAGAGTACGTAAACGGAACATTTTATTAAAATTTGAATTCAAAAATGTGAATATTACGGGAAAGATGAGCATTTGTAGTATATAATTTTTCAATGCGCATACACGAAATGTAGTTATATATACTGTCAAAAGATGGCGCCATCTAAAGCTACTCTAAATAAAGCAAAAGAAAGGAGCTGTTCTGGTCAGCGCCGTAGAATTTTCGTGAAAACGTCGGAATAGAATCATAAAACAAGTTTTTCGTATTAATATAAGTAATTTAATTATCAATCTCTGAAATACCAATATCAATATCTGTATTTATACAGAGTAGTAAAATGATTACAGAATAGATAAATTCAAATTCATCCAATGTAGTGTCTGTGGTAGCTTGTGATTAATCTATTCTGTAACCATTAAACTAATCCGTGTAAAAATTTTATTAAAGAGATTGATAATTAAATTACATATTAATACGAAAAACTTGTTTTATGATTTTATCCCGACGTTCTCATGAAAAATCTACGGCGCGAACCCGAACTACGCCTTTCTTATTTCTTTTCACAAAGGACGTTTCGCTATACTTCCCTGTTGATTATCTGATATTGAATTTCTGGTTTTTGAATCATCACTGATATTGTATACTCTGCGATGGTATGAGAAAAATACGCTAATTGAGAGTAAACAGAATTGTTTTGAAGAGAAAGGATTCATGAGAATTTTCTCATTTGTATAATGATCTAACAACCAATGAAACTAATTTCTAAGTTTGAATGAAACAAAACACATTTTGCATGTTTTCAAAATAGCATTCCAAAATGGGGGAAATTCATTCATCTTCGAGAAAAGTTTTTATTGCGGGAACGCGGATGGCTTTTACCCTACTTCGCTTGCCAAAATGCTTTACATTTTAAACAGCAATATCTTTTTATTCTCAAAAGGCCGGGAGAATCACGAAAACTCACTGATTTGCGTGAAGAATCATCGTTTAACTTATATCTCTCAAGCATAGGAAATTTGTTTATTTATTGTTGAGTTATCGTTTATAGTACTTTAATATTTTTTATGACATCTTTGTGGGAATTTTCGTAACTCTTTGAATTTTGTTCTCAATTGGTAGTGATGTCCTGGTGTCAGGTATATCTCGAACAATTTCCTTAGTAATGGAATATGCACAATATAAATACGGGTGAAAGGGCCTTAGAAAGCCTTCAGTTTTCAAGAAACAAGGACGATAGATGAATTGCGGATTGCATCAAAGCAGTCCCGGAGACCTGAAGGGCACGAATATTAGATAGAACTTTAAGTGAGCAAAATAAAATAAATAAAAAAAATAAGGCATAAGCTTTTATTCATGTGAAAAAATGAAAGCAAATGTTGAAAATGTTTCTGATTACAATAAAATGCTTGGTTCGAATAAAACCTTGAACGCCTTATATAGTACTTTATATTTTTTAAAATTTTTTTTAAACAATTTGAATATTCCTAGAAGATAAATGCGCGCACGTTTCTATTCGAATAATGCATTTTATTGTAATCAAAAAAATTATTTTCAAATTTTGCGTTCATTTTTTCGCATGAATAAAAGCTGATACCTTAATTTTTTTATTTATTTTATTTGATTTTCTACTTTTTAGTGACGGCTGACACGAATACACACATGTTAGGAACAGTGAACAAAATTCAATTATTGAATTCTCCATTATAAAACGCATATTATAATTATTATATACATATGTACAATTAATTTTTTAAAATGATTTAATGAATTAACTTTCTTAAATAGAAATCCGTAATATATTACGTGATAACTTACAATTATTATCAACAATGTAATAAAAAAATGAGGATCGATCTACACAACTTTCCCTTTTTGTTTGACTGCGAAACTTTTGGCGCGCACGAAGTGAAAAAAATCTAGTTGTTGGCAAATTCTAATAGAAAGCAACCCTAAGACGCGCAGAAACACGAACCATTTCGTGATTCATCGGTGCAGCGCCAGAAGTTTAGCATATTTTCTGTTAGCTTCGTGGTCTTGTAACATCCTATGTAACGTGAGGTCACAACCTTCCAAACTTTATCGCCCAAATATAGGGCTAAACTTTTAATATCATGTTTTAGGTTTAAAATAGGTATACATTGCAAATTTGTTTGCATAATATTGTATTGTCACCGGAAACTCACCACTGTGCTAAATTTCAAAGCTGTAGCCCGATTGGAAGTGGGTAAGCAATCGATCTCACGATTTGAGGACACGACGTTCAAGCTGAATAAAAGCTTATAAAAATTGTTGAGATCTGAATCCTTAGTACAATAAACAACTTTGACAGTTAATCCGCCAGACAAATTTGTCCGAGATAATTAGTCTGGTCAGCTCACAATAAGTTGCGCAATGAATGGAAATTGAACAAACCAACAAAGCCCGCGTTAGTAGGAAATCTTATGAAATGTAGGGGTCTATTCTGGTACCCCCGGTTGGGTGGGGAGTTGAGTTGGGTTCCGCACGTTAACAACGGAACGCAACCCAACTCCCAACCCAACCGGGGATACCAGAATAGTTCCCATTACATAATTAGCTTAGATTGACCATCTGGAAAGAGAAAATCGGCTGCCTTGACCCTCACGAGGGGTTGCAAAGAAAAACCTCAGGATCCTTTGCTCATAATATTTAACCCTATATTTTGTCCAAGTTTTTATACATATTAGTATTTGTTATCTTATTATATTAATTTTGTTATCTTCCAATGATTTATAGGTCATTAGTTATACCGAAAGATTGAGATTAGCTTAGGGGCTAGTTCAATTCTAAATTTTCGCCAGGATCACTAGCAGTTTTTCATCGTAAATAATATTATTTTCAAATAAATCTTCAATATTTATCCAGATTTTGGTTTTGCTACAAATAGTAATTTTAATGCCTAAATTTTCCTATTATTTGTATAAGTTGAGAAGGTTGGATATTAATAGAAAATCATCCGTTATTCGTCAAATTTGAAGAATGCTTTTTCTGTCGGTCATTCTTTGGTTTAATGCCATTTTGTTAAATTTTATGAGAGAGTTCGAGCTCGGAAAATAAATCAAGAAACTCTCCCCCATTATTAATATGTAAAACAGAAACAAAAAGAGGAATATATTCTTTACCGACACGGATCTTTCCACCATCAAATTATATTATAATTACAAATTTGAAAATATATAAAAAAATCTCTTTATTTCCACAAATTTATTACTTATATGTAAGAAAATATTCGAAGCGTCGAATTGCTTTTGGGGTGACAACTGCGAAAATGATTATTTTAGTTCAAACAAATAAGTTCTCTTAACTAACTCCACTTATTTGCAAATCCTAATAATTGAAAAATTTACAGAAATCTAGATAAATCTAAAGCTTTTTTTTAATCCTACAATGTTTTAGTAGAAGCAGCTCAGACGATTCCGGCGCAAAATTCTGGGAGATAAGGCTCTAGCACGTTGTTTATAAAACGATGAATTACAAAATGAATTCACCGATAGAATCTACTTTAATCGTAGCAAGTGCTACGAATTTTAAACTTGATGAGCAATAGCGTCTATGGCTTTGCACTGCAGAAGAAGACACGAACTTCGATTGCTTCTCGTTACTATTTATTATATGATTTTGACAAGTTGGAAATTTTAATAAGAGGAAACTAATGGGTCGTCCTGTGCCAACTGTGTTAAACGATAGTCAATTAGGGTGAGAAGCGTTCATGCTTCGCTTATAAGAACGATGAAAACGTATATTCCTTACCAGAGCTAGTTGAATCAAACAAAATGGATGCAAAACATTTCGACCTTATGGAAAATTCGAATGAAAACTCTGTGATCATATTTCCAGAAGAGCAACAAAATGATACTGAAAATTCTGAGCAAATACATAGGAGCCTCACTGAAAGTCATAGACTATTCTCTTTAAGGGATGCATCAAAGACAAGAGGAAGATCTAATTCCTTTTCCAGCATGGTCTCCAACACAGAACAAGGAAACCCTTCCAATACTTCACTTTCGGGTCCCTTATTTAATGTTCATTCACTCGTTGTGAATTCAACAGTAAACCAAACAGCCTGTTTGTTGAATTCGTCAAAGAATTTTGAATCTGCCCACAGATGTCAAGGTGACATTCGCGGTGCTTCTAAAAGAAAATCAAGACGCCCAGTTCGGGTGGAGCGAAAGAATGGAAAAAAGACTGATTCGACTTCTTTCCAAGCAGCATCTAATAAACAGTGTGAAATTTGGCATGATGAGGGCAGCTGGCATCCTTTAACTGAAGATGGATCTTGTTTCTCGAAATCCCTTGAAAGCGTTTCACAGAAATCCCAGTTTAATTTGAAAAATATTTCTGCAGCTCCGAAATTTCTTACTCATTTTCCTGTACCACCAAGATTTATAGAAACAGGGCAAGATGTGATTAAATTGTCTGGAGATGACAGCTACCGTGATGCACATTTTAATAGTAACACCTCCATACAGAAATCAAATACTTGCATTTATAAAGGAAGATTGAGCTCTAAAAATATTCCTGTATCTACAGGATTTTCTCAAAAAAATGCCTTCCTGTGTGAACAAATGCGTGAGAATAACAGTGAAGAGGAACAGCCCCATTACACATCTGAAGTATCTTCTCAAGATTGTAATAACATATGCAATGTTTTGGCCGAGAATGCTGTATCCCTCGCTTCTATGAGTGATGAAGGTCCTATTGCAGGTCCTTCACGCATGAATGTTGAGGCTCAGTGGCGCCCTGAACATGCAAATTTCATTTGCCCAGACTGTGGGAAAAGTTTCAGTCGGGAAGGTCATCTTGTTATTCACTGTCGAACTCATACAGGGGAGAAGCCCTTTCCTTGTGATAAATGTGATAAACGTTTCTCTCAGAAAAGTAACCTGAACACACATAGCCGGACTCATACCGGAAAGAAGCCCTATTCTTGTGATCAGTGTGATAAAAGTTTCTCTTCGAAAGAGAAGCTGAACAACCATACGCGAATTCATACTGGAGAGAGGCCTTATAAATGTCCAATATGTGAAAAAGCATACACTTCAAACAGTAAACGTAACGAACATTACAAGAATGTGCATAATAAAAAGTGAACTTTTTTCACCAACCTTGTAAAGCAATTTTTAAGTTTTAACAATGGTATCTCCATTAGCTGTTCTTAAATAATTTAAGGGGCACACAAATCTAGTTTTTATCTTATCTTTCAGCTATTTTAAAATACTGCTTTATTAATGTTATTATATGATATGATAAACTTTCATTTCATCGTATAACATCGGACACATTGGAATATTCCAACTAAAATTTATTTCTTTTGAGTGTGTGGTGTTTATTGTATTTTGATATAATTCATAGATCTGGTTTTTTAATGACAATCGAATCGTCCACGATTCGTTAATTGTTATTTAATAATTGTTTGTTTATATAAGCGAATGAAACAATATATTCAGAGTTATGAATCAAATGTAAATCAATTATTTCCAAATAATTAATACTTATTTTTACTTGTCAAGCAGTATTTTAATCATTTTTAAAATATTTTAAGTAGATAACAAATGCTGTATTGTAAATAGTATAAATCGTAATTTTGAGAGATTTTAATATATTTGATATAAAAGTGTACCAAAAGGATATTTTTACAAACTGTTTTTTAAAAATGTTTTTATTTACCAGAATCATATGATCGAAAACCGTCACCTCGGTTAAGAAATTGATGCTGAAGATTATTATTTGATATGATAAATATACAATTTTAGAGATAATAATGTACGGATATTGGAATGTTTCAAATGAAGTGTATATTTATGTGTGTATTTGTTGGTGTTTATTTTATTTAAATATCGTTGATAAATCTTGATTTTATCAATAATCTTATTGAATATTTCAAGAATGTGCATAATAAGAAGTAAAGCTTATTTGAGAAATTTTCAGATTAGTTTAAAATGGAACGTCCATTTAGTCGCTTTCTATTTAATAATTTAAGAGGAATCAATTATTATTTTATTACATTTTAACGAATTTAGATGTAGATTTTACTAAGATTATTATTTGATATGCAAAATATTTAATTTGATAATTAACTAGTGAATGAAAATAGGAATTTTCAATTGAAGTGTTTATTTATATCTGCATTTCTTGTTTAATGTATTTATTCTTAAGATATATATAGAATTCTTCAAATTTTCTTATTATTGTAATCATTTTATTAATTGTTTGTTAAGGGAATGAGAATAAAAAATATTTGAGGGCTATGGTCAAGCGAAAATTCTGTTTTTCTACAAATTATATATAAGAATTTTATGTTATACAAAATTTGAATGTGTTGGAAAAATTTTAAATGGAGTTAGTCTCAATTTTGACATCTCATTTCCTGACTCATACCGGAGAGAAATTTTAGTTTTACGATATGTGTAAGAAAAAAAACATAAGACATTCATAGATCGGGTCCGCGCCGTAGATTTTTTGTGAAAACGTCGGGATAAAATCATAAAAGAAGTGTATTAATATGCAATTTAATTATCTATCTCTTTAATACAATATTTACACAGAGTAATATAATGGTTACAGAATAGATAAATCACAAGCTGCCACAGACCCTTTCAACACGCGATATACTTGTGCTTTATCTATTCTGTGACCATTATACTTCTCTGCGTAAATATTGTATTAAAGAGATTGATGATTAAATTACATATTAATACGAAATACTTCTTTTATAATTTTATCCCGAAGTTTTCACGAAAAATCTACGGCGCGGAAACGAACTGTGCCTTTATGTTTTAAATAGCGTAGCTTTTGATGGCGCCATCTGTTGACAGTATGGATAACAACTGCATTTCGCTTATGCGCAGTAAAACCTTATTTAGTATAAATTGTCATATTTATTGTAATATTCAAATTTGTGATTTAAAATTTTAATACATTTCTTTTACGTATTTTCAATTATTCTCTAAGTTTCGTTCAATTCGAAAGGAATATCTGCAAGTTATAGTAAAAACATGCGGAATTTGAAATTTTTTAATACCGATTTTTACTTATATTCTGATAAATATTTTTATTGTATCGCTTTGGGTCCTAGTAATAAGCCTGAAGCTCTTTAAAATGGCACCAGAATCAACCTCCATCCGTTGTGGGGCCAACCATTCTTTTCGCATTATTTCTTTCGTATTTATTAGCGGTTCAAATCGGACGATATTTTGTCACACAAGAAAGTTCGGTCGATTATCACCGTAACGGACGGAAAGACGTATTCAAGTCAAAAATGCACTACACAATGGCACCTGTACAAACATAGCTGGACTTATTCCTGGGAGAAACATTATAAATGCCCAATATGAGAAAAAGCATTCAGGGAGAGCAGTAATCTAAACAAATATTTCCAGAACGTGCATTATAATAAACTTTTTACAGTAACCTTGTAAAGCAATTATTAAGTTTTTTTTATCTTCAAAATTTGTTCTTAATTAAACGACTGAACGGGAACCCAATTTTAGTTTTTAACTTATCATCTTTTAGATATTTCAAAATATTAATTTCATATACAACAACAGCGATGACATAAGTTTCTTCAGTACAGCTATGGAGACAAGCGCTCTTGGAACGGGGTTGTGATGTGACGTAGTAATAGTACGTAGGACAGCTATAGTGTATTAGAGAGAAATAACGCTTATCTGACAGCTGCGTGAGCTAAGCAAGAAAAATTTTTGCTCGATTTAAAAGCTTAAGGAAATCCTTATAATATATTTTTTTAATATATTAGATTGTATTTTATTGTGGTCATATTCTTTTCAGTTACACATTATAATTTTTATAACTAATTTCGTAATAAAGTATTGATTAAAAAAGTTAAACAACTACACAGCAACAGCGCCAGAACTACTCATTTCAAGGATGATCTCGTACAGTTCTTCGCGTCCATCATATTGCCTTGATCAATGTGTTTAGTATTAATGTATATAACTGTTTATATGCATACTTAATTTATTGTCTCCAGTTGTTAATATATTGATGGTTTTTAAGTTCGCAGTGTAATTGATACACTTGTAATCACTTGCTGCTCGCACTGGCTTGGTCGCCATTTTTTTTGCTGTTTCTGACCTGGCATTTTTCCTCGATGTTCAAATACCCGGTACTTACTTTATCTTCACCAGAAACTGCAGTTTTTATTGATGTTTATGTCTGTAACTGATATTAAGTGTATATAGTTATGAATACTTATTTTAACTTAAAGTTTGCCCGTCCTTAATTGAATAATACAAATCTAACAGCTATCTGGGCCTCAACCAAGTAATTATTACAGCACTAGATTCCGAGGTAAATTGTGAACGCAAGATCCTCACGGGGAACGCATCGTAATTCTAACTGCAGCATACCAGATTCCTTCATTCAATTTTATTATTAATTCATATTTATTGAACAGATTTGGTGGTTCGAGTGGACGCGCCGTTGTTATGCTCAGAATGGGTTACGTTCTATGGTTGCCGATGAACACAGATAAAAAGCAAAAATATATTATTGCAGAAATGTTCGGACCTTGAAAGGGCATTAAAATTTTTATAATCTTTGGTAGTCACGTAACGTTTGGTAATTTATTCGAAATATCTTATTATTATGACACTTAATTTTGATGGATTATGGAGTTTTTAGAGAACATCATGCAAGATTCTTTGAAAAACGTCGTTATGTTTATGCGGGCAAGGAACGGGATCTGTGCTTCACGTAATAAAAGAGTGCGAAATTTGGACCTCATACAGAAAAAAGGGGTCTAGTTGGTGACAATCGATAAGTTTAAAAGACTTGATAAATAATGCCGATATTCGTGTATCATTGCGATGTCTTCTTCACAAACTGTTTATTAAAGGAAGACGTATTGACGTCGTTCAGCGAAATTTTTGTTTCCCGTCTCTAAAAAATTGTAAAATTAATATTGTTCAATCTGGAATAAGATGTATCACATTTTTCCTGCACGGTCTAGGCCAGGGCGGTGTAATCTTTGTATATCACTATGATACTTAAGAATTTTTCTGTGAATTTTGCACGCTAGTCACCACGACTCACGTCTGAGAATGGAACCATCTACCTAATTCCGTGACTCCTTTTCTGCTATCTCTTAACTACAGAAGAGGAGGGGTCATCTGAATAGAGAGTAGGTATGAATCTTACTCGATTCATTGTGTGATTAAAGCGTTGAAGAAGAAATACTCGTTACGAGTCTCTTGTGAATCTCTCTAAATGCTATCTGAAGGGATTTGCCAAACGAAAACTATACAGAGATGCCTTTAGAGCGATAGTATTTAAAAGAACTGGATGTTATTCTGCTTTGCATGTAGCACAAGAAATTACAAATGCTTATACATGATAATACATGGCTACATTCCACTACTGAAGGGAAAATAGAGGTTGGTTTCTTTTCACTGCTGATAAGTTGCTTTTTAAAAATTTTTGATGAGCCTGAAGTTTTCTTGCTATGGATCGTAAAAAGTGTCCCTTCTGTGGAAGATTCGCACCTCCTAACGAAGAGTGTTATTGTTGTTTTGGGAGGAAGAGGAGTACATCGGATGCTCCACAGAAAACTTCGAGAAATCTGAAAGTGCAGGACAAAGGACTATGAAACCAGATTGCAGTTCCTTGGATTACTCAACTGTTAATTTGAATAATCTAATTTAGCTTTTCCACAGATAAATAGTAAATAATTTTGAGAATTAGTTCGCCGCGAGATGATAACAAAGGAGAACGTTCAGTTAAGAATAGTTGGACCGAAAATATATCTTCAATCATGACGTAACCAGGGAATCTAGTTCCACTTAATGCACACGGCAGCTCGTCGGATTCTACTCAAGGTGAGGAAGAAAGCCGATTATATTTAATAATTCTTCCACACACGATGAATTTTGCAGCAGCTTCTGATTTTACATCCGGAATAGTAGAAAGTGGTAGAAATACTATCTAATCACAGAAGACTAAAGATATTAGAAATTTGCTAAGTTCATCTACAGATGTAATTAACATAAGTGATTTTGGTAGAGGTGAAATTGTCAGAAATAATAAACAACGCGTTTCTTTTCCTGATGCATACTTAGCTCTTGAATTGTGTCTCTGAGAGATACGACGTTTAGGGATGTTTAGCAAAAAGGACAGTTTTCCCCAAATTCAAGAAAAAATTTATTCCAAAATTCGTTTTATGAAATTACTATCAGAGGATGGACTAAAAAACTGTCTATCCAATTCGGTCAACACACTGAAAAATGTCGTCCTCCTAGATGGGCGGCCACATTCTTTTTCTGCAGTTGCAGTTTCCGTCGCTTTGCCATCAGGAATCCACTCCAAGTCTCAAAGAAAAGGCATACAGAAACAAAACTTTGTATGTGATGTATGTAAAAAATGTTTCTCTCGAAAATACAATCTACTGAGGAGTCGTAGAACGCATAAGAGGAAGAAACCGGTCACATGTCATGTATGTGAGAAGTCATTTACTCAACAAACTTTTCTTACAAGACATATCCGGATCCATATCGGTACTCGCAATAGATATCACTAGACAACCCATAATTAAAAGTAGATCTTATAACGTTATTGTTTTCGTTAAGGGACTGTCATGTTCCAGGCTTTCGATTAAAAACCGTTCAGAAAAACAACTCTCCAAATTAATCAATTTAGCTTATTTGGAACTTATTATCTTGATTTGCATAGAAAATTGGATAAAAAAATATTTAACAAAATTCTGAAATAAAACCAGTGTTGACAGTTGGTAAAATCTGCTTTTTAGTCATAAACCATACATAAAACAAAATTGGTTTTTAAAGTATATTCCGCATGTTTTATTCAATAAAATGAAATTCGAAAACCATTTTAAAATCAATTTTTAAAAAGTCGGCCTTATAAAGGTTAAGAGTTTAAATACTTGCGCAATTCTAGGGCTTAAACACACAATATAATTTTATTTCTGATATTATAATGTATACAAAATTCTACAGAAAGTCGTCAACACGATTTAAACACTACAATTGATGTTCAACGCAAAATTTTCATGATTTCCACTTTGTGCAACAATCCAGAATTTTGTTTCGTAGACAGTAATTCCCAGTTGTAAATGTTTAAATAAAGTGGCAGGAGGAGTGCGGGGACATTGATACACATTTCTTTTGTAAAGCTGAAAAATGATCTTGCCAGCGGTAATAATTGGAACTAATATGCTATATTTATGCATTTGTTAATCTAATTTCAGTCGAATTTTGCTCATTAATGACATAAAAAAATATTTATTGAACTTGTTTCCTAAAAATAGATTTGAATCAATCTGCCCCATAATTGGGATACGTTGATACACACGGTAATATCGAAAATAATCGGTGTGGGATCAAAACAAAATTTGTTTTACCAATAAACTTTGAATTCCGAATCAATGATTAAAACAACAACAAAGTAACAAACTTCCATTTTAATCAAAATTCAGCATTTTTAATCAGATTGGGAAAATGAAATGTAATTAATTGTTGTAATAAAGAATGTTTTATAATTTACATTCTATCATCATGTTTTTCAGTAATATTTCCTTAGTGTAAAACGTCTTGTAATCAGACTCATAAAAGACTAAAAATAAGACTTTTTCCAAAATAATTTATAATGTACATAAAATTCAAGAAATAAAAAATGAAGGGTCTTTATATAGTTTTTCAAGTATTTACAGGGATTCCATTTAAACGCATGTGAGCAATGAAAGACTTAGAGAACTGAAGACCTTCATTGCTTCTTGAGTGGAAATCTGGGTCTGATATCTCAATAATAAAAATATATACATTAAATGTTAGCGTTGTGAAACATTAAATATGCATTGCGACAGATTTCCTTGCCAGACTTTTATCTTGAAGACTTGAATAACTAAGCAGGAACCAAAATAAAACGTTGATGCTCGCATCATTCCAGATCTTAAGACAAACTATAAATCTCAATAGAAATAAATTAGTGTAATATCCATTCAGAATCTCTAAACTTTTATTTCATTCCTTTATTATTATAAAGTGGCTCACAAGGAGTATCAAATCAATTAAAATTTCTTTTAATACACTCCAACTTTGATTCGAAGTCTTAGGGGGTCTATTCTGGTACCCCCGGTTGGGTTGGGAGACGTCATTTTTTCCGTTGTTAACGTGCGGAAAAAGTGACGTCTCCCAATCCAACCGGGGGTACCAGAATATACTCGTTTGACTGGTGTTAAATTTAATGATGTATGCCTCTAGTACGACGTTAGCACAAAAATGATGAAAACCAATTTTTACTGTTATCTTTCTTTAGCAGATTTCGGCATTATGTCGTTTCCATTTTACGTATGCAATTTTACAAATAAAAAAAAACCCAGGAAATAAGCTTTTTGCATGCCATATATTTAAATAAGTTTATGTTTTCGTAATAGCAGATTAACTTAACAAAATATCTGGTGATGCCTTGATTTCCATGAAACGTCCCCTGAATTTGAAAACCATACATGCGGAAGAGATTTTGTGGCTCATTTTACATTAAAAGCTTATGTAGTAAATAAGCAAGTTTTAAGATTAAGTGTAGCAACAATTGAATTTTAGAAACGCACCACTTTTAAGGATGGAACACACAATCGACCACTTCCTCTAACTTGGGCCTAAATAACTTCAGACACGGAAGATGCCACTTCAGATCGAACCTCCATCGATCAAAGTGTGGCATTTAGTTTCTCCTCTGGTGCCCTTTCCTTCCAACGACAGAGCGGAGATTCTAGTGATGGTTCGGCTGCGGTTGAGCTTCAGAAATAAAATTAGAATGTGAGGCCGTTATGACAGGAAGACAGGTATAATGCAAGCACTGCCTAGATGTCTCTCTTCTCCAATGTAGAAGAGGCTAGAGTCTTCCTACTTCTTCTCCCAAGGGTACATATACTTTTGCGAGCCCGTCAGACGTGAATGTTTAAACTCACAGACTCGCCGAAGACGAACAATATGTGTGTCCAATGTGTGGAAAGAGCATTCGTCGAAGGGCTGAATTTGTTGTTCATTATCGAACTTATACAGAGGGTGGATCGAAAAGTATAGGAAAAAATTTTTTTTGAAATTATTTTTGGCATGGGGCGGGAAAGTTGTGTCTTAAGTATATTAGTTTTTATAATTTTTTTATTGAAATTCATTTATATCTTCCGGTGCCCCAAACGCCTCAAAAATAGTTACAAATTGAATTTTTTATGAAAATTTTCATTTTTTTTGTTTTGTTTTGAAATTATTTTTGGCATGGGGTGTGAAAGTTGTTTTCTTACGTATATGAGTTTGCATATATTTTATATTGAAATCCATTCATATCTTCCAGTGCCCCAAGTGCCCTAAAGATAGTTAAAAATGACATTCTCTTTTTTTTGAAATTTATAAAAAAATATTTTCAAAATTTCCTTTAGCGCCGGGTAAGAAAGTTTTGTTTTGGGTATATTAGTTTCAGATTTTTATTATTATTAAAATTCATTCATATCTTCTGGTGGCCCAAACGCCCTCCAAAAAGTTAAAAATTGACATTTTTACAAATATCTATTAAAAATTGTGAATTAATGAAAAATATTTCAAAAATTGGCAGACTATTCAAGTATTAAAGTACAAACTTATAAATAATTATAATTTTATAATAATACATGAAGTATAAATTTAATAGTCAAAGCAATAAATCACAAAACTTATAAAAAGTGAACTTACATCAAAGATTTTTTAATTCTATTAGTTTGAAGATTTACATATTTCTAAACGTTGTAAACCTTTTTGGTATTATAATGCTTGATAAAACTTCTTGATTATATTCTATTCAATATGAAGCCGTGTCTCTTTTCTTCATGTACACTTTCCAACGCTTCAGACACTAAGCGAAAACATCCTTCTACAGCTTGGGTATGGCATGGATATTTCCTCCGTTTTTCTAATTTTTACCATGGCCTCAATTTCTTTAAATGGAACATTCATCAAAAGATGTAGTGTTGCCAGTTCATAAGTGCAAAATAATCTTTTGCTTTAAAGTCTATTTTTGGTACTTGAAAAATACTTATTCTGATGATCCTCTGTTTTCATTTCTAGCACAAATTAGTTTTCGTAGTGCTAAAGATCCTATATTCTCTCTGTTATTTGTGAGCTTTGACAATAGCAAATTTTCAGGATGACAAAAGAAGCTATTTCATTCAATAAAAGTGTCTACTATATTTCTTAAATTGGGTTCCAAATATCTAGAAAATGAGATTTGTCTCCAAATATGCCGCGCTGGTTCTGTTATGGAGGGCTTTGTCTTTACATGGAACCACACAGGTTGCATATACCTTCATAATATATGTTCAAGAATAATAAGATTGTCAGATGGTTCTTCTTTGACGACATATAACCTTAAAATTCTATCTGCCACTTAAATTTCTAAATTCTACCTTGAGTGAAAAACTGGACCAGGCTTTCTTAATGCCATGTCAGAATAACATTCACCACGTGATATCGATAAGCAAATATCATATAGATATTTCTGATCATTGCTGAGAACCATTCTATCTATATTATCTGACATATATCCACACTTATTGAATAAATAGGAGCTACAGGTAGCTCCTTGCAGGTTTCGATTGCTTTACCAATTGGTCGACAAAATTGTTTAGGACCATTTGTTGCCCCATCCAAAGAATTTAGTAGATGACGAAGAGGTAAAACATTTGTTTGAAGCAAACAAATGCACCATTGTAATGATCTATTGAGGCCAGTTCCATTAAGCGAATAATACCTCCCTTGTGCCTAGTATTAACATTTGCTCCATCGCATGCAATTACTGTTAGCTCATTTAATTGCATATTATTTGATACAAAAAATTGAGTATTGCTTCTTTCATGGCTTTAGCTCCTCCTGTTGAAGTAGTAACATTTCCGATATACACAGAATTAGGTTCGTTTACAAGAGTATAATGCTCCTCCTTCGTGGTCTTTGGGTCCTTCTTAATTAGCACTTTTGTGTTGTCTTTCTCCCATCGAAATATAATCCGGTTAAAAGAGACGAAGACACTGTTAAATTAGTAGACTCTGCAACTGCATTTTAAAGCTTTTTATGCTGTCTACGAATTTTATTGCGATTTACCACATGCGAAGTCTCTCCTTCGTGTACAATTCCAACGTCTTGTAGAACAGAACTGGCAAATGAAGCAGCTGCTCCATCTGAAATTCCGTATCGATAACATTGCCTTGCTAAGATAGGGAAATCTGAACGATTTTGTGATTGATATTCCATGGTAATTACATCCGTAGCTGTATACGAGGACAAAGACATAGTGTTGAGCTGAAGTATCTCCATTGATTGAGCAAGAGCAGCATCGGTTTTAACCATTTTACGTTTTTCCTTCAGTCTTCGATCTGTTTTCGTTTACCCTTTTCTACTTTTTTTAGTCGCAATTACGTCCACTCCTCCAATAACCATTTTACTTTCTAATCTTTGATCTTTCATAAACATTCGCTCAGCAAGTGGAATTTTCATGTCTTTTTAGCATTTACATGTATCGAAATTTGCACACTTACAAAATGTGATATCGAACAGACACGATATTTTTTCATTGCGATAATTTTCCAATTTTAGTTGGTATTTTTTATCATTCCTTCGCCCTCTCCTTTACGTTTCTCCCTGTAAAATCGTTTCTTTAACACATTTTTTATTTTTAATTTTTAATTCGAAATTTGCATAAAAATCTTTTTTTTGCAAATATTTAAGTGTCTTGGGGCACCGGAAGATATTAAACAAAGTTGAAAGAATTTTGCATGTATGCTAGTACACCTAAAAAACAACTTTTGCATCCTATGCCGATTATTTTATCCACACTTTGATTTTTCGATCCACCCTATTATACAGTTAAGAAGCCTTATGCTTGCGATATGTGTGAGAAAGAAAGCATTACGCAAGGCAGTTGAACACACATCGACGGACTCATACCGGAGAGAAGCCCTATTTTTTCTTTATGTGTGAGTAAAAATGCCCTTCGAAAGTTGGTCTGAACATACATCACCGAACTCATACCGGAGAGAAGCCCTATTCTTGCGTTATGTGTGAGATAAAATGCGCTACGGAAAGGACAAACATCTCCGGACTCATACCGGAGAGAAGCCCTATTCTTGCTTTATATGTAAGAAAAAATGCGCTACGGAAGGTGGTCGGGAAAAACATAGACGTATTCATACATGAGAGAGACCTTATAAATATCCAATGTGTGGAAAGAGCTTCACGGACGCCAGTAATCGTAACGCACATTACAGGAATGTTCATAATGAAAACTAAACTTTTTTCAAAGACCTCGCAAAACAATTTTTAAGTTTGAAACTGAATCTCAACGAGCTGTTCTTTATTAAATAACTTAACGCGCCACAATTCTAATTTTTATCGTATCTTTTATATACTTCAAAATATATTTTTTATTAAGATTAATATTTGTTGATATATATATTCATTTTTAGTGATCATATAATGAACTGAAATTGGAATGTTCCATCTGCAGTGTATTTTCATGTGACCATTTATTGGTGTTTAGTGTATTTTAATATGATTGATGTATCTTGACTTTTTTTAAATATTCGAATCGTCCGCCATTCTCAATCGTCATATTTTCTGTTTGTGAATGGAAACGCATTCTGTATTTTATTGTTCAGAGGTCTGCATCATACGAAAATCATTTATTTCTAATAAATTATACTGATTTTTATTAGTTACTCCGAATTTGAACACTTTTGAAATATTTTAAATATATTATAAATGTTTTATTTTTGATAATATGAATCGCAAATTTGGCTGGCTTTTTATAAACTTTATTTCAAAGTGCACAAATGATATTCTCATCTAATAAATATTTTTCGCAAAACACTATAGTTTCATTTCTGAAATTTCTTTTAATTTACTGTACGACTGAAAGCAGTCAACTCGATTTAAAAACTGTTGCTGATGTTTGAAGCCAAATATTGTCCGATTGGCTTTTTACAACCACCAGAAAACTAAATTTTCGTAGATAAAATTTCTAACATGTAAATTATGTTTAATAAAGTGACATATGTTCAGTTTGTTTTGGTCGTAAATGAAATTTGAAGCACATGGCTTATATTTAATAAAATGTCTGATATTTCTTTTCTACTAAAAATTTATAAAAGCAAGAGAAACTAATAGCATCGCAATAAAATCTGCATTTATGCCGGTTTGGAAATTGTTCAACTTCTGTAAACCCATATGCTTGTTTTAGCCAAATTAATCGAAACATAATTAATTCGTTCTGTGTGGTAGTTGGCCCGGTTCGCGTGCACTGAGCCGCCCCTTTTTGACATTCATGAAAGAGTTCAAACTTTTTGATTATTTAATATCGGTCAAACCGAATTTAAATTATCTGACACTTTTTTTTGCTCCATTAGGTATATAAATTCTCGGAGCGTATCAAAATTAATTGCGTTTATTGATTATATCTTCAAGCAATAAATCAATTAAGTTAAGAGATGCAACTTCATTTGTATTGTATGTGTCGGAAAAAACTTTCAGAATCACCAGTGACGCATCCAAAGTCATATATGAATTAAATGTTTGCATTATCGCTACAAACTCCTTCAATTTAAAAACTGTTCAATATTTATTTCTTCTACTGTCATATTGCATCTTCATTAATGTTTTATGAAATGACTTTTCAAATAGTTTTGAAAGAAATTCAAAACATTGATGAATGAAGAATGAGAAACGACACGAAGTCTTTGGTCTTTCAGGATGTATTTGAAACTCCGTAATAACATTGAAAAGCACTGGGATTTAATCTCGGATCGAAGTTTGTTAAATCTGTTTTCTTATTAACCATTTGCGGTCGTCAGAGTTTGCTGATGGGAGATCAGCAGGTTGGAGGAAATGTAGCGTATCGCAGTTACTTTTCTGTACGAGATTTCATATTAATATAGGATTTTAAAACACACAGAATATGTTGTGTTTAAAAGTACTTACTATACATAAGGAAATATTTTTTTATTTCTGTAATTTTCCATTCTACGACGACTTTCTAATGCCGCCATTGTGGCGGCATCGACCGCAAAGGGTAAATATTTCATTTATAATTTGGAATGAAAAACTGAAAAAACAAATGCACATAATTCACAATGGAGAACACACAGCATAAGGAACTAAAATGGAAAAATCTTGTATATTTGTGTTTCCTCAATTTCGTGATAGTGAAACAGTGCAAATCCTAAGCCTACTGATTTAATTGAAAAAGGATAGTTATTTACAATAGCATCCCGTTTTGAAGCAACACGAGTGTTTTACTGGACCGGAACTCACAATTTTGAACCATGGCCAGATGATGAGGACGACATTTGAGGCGGCACCTCACTTTCTAAACCTCCGTGACACTTCATCATGAGGACGGCTGACCTCGACGGATTGAAACAATCACTGGGTTCACTTACATAGTGTTTCTTCGATGGAATCGGGTTTCCTACCTCGAAGCCTCCGAACTCCAAGCTAAGATTTTAACTCTAGGACACTGCGGCCCACATTGAAGTAAAAAGCTTCGTACTGCACAGTTGTCATTAGTGTGGTATA
>BGPR01020387.1:0-27930 GCA_013235015.1 Araneus ventricosus | reverse complement strand
CATGCATCAGGAATCTCGTCACTGTCTTATCCACACAAAATTTATATCTCCTACACATTGATCTTATAAGCACACAGGTTGCATCCTTCCTCAATTCGATTTTCTTTACCTTTCTTCATTCCTTAAGGTATCCGACTGCGTTCGGAGACATTTTTTTGAAAAATAACTTATATAAATTTTTTAAAGTTATTTTTCAACTGCGTATGTTTTAAAACTATGAAAATATTGTAAAATTAGGCTTTCAAAATAATATTTAAAAAAAAAAACTGACAAATTTGAAGAAAAATTACTAAAATATTTGCTTTACGCTAACGGCCATAGACAAAATCATATTCTAAATATACATAAATCCTTGTAGGATTACATTTTTATGACAGTTATCTGTGTTATGCTCTAAAATATTTCTTGTACTTCAAAGTAGTTTTGAGATATAGCTGAACTTAGTTACTAAACTGTAATTTTTCATAAAAAATGCTTTTCGTTTATATTTAAGCGCTTAAAAATAATACTTGATTTTAAAATTGACCTTAGTGTTTAGAGGAAAACATCAAGCATATTACAGAAAACAAACTCAGAAAATTTCATATCAATACTTGAATAACTTTTAGAGAAATCGTTGTTACGGTCAACAGTTTTCCTCGAAAATATTATTTCTCAGAAAACACAATTAAAGTTTTCATGCAACATAAAATAATGCTTACAGTTCTGTAATAAAACAGCTGTAACTAGATTTGTAATTCACGTAGAGTAAAAAGTGAGACAGTTTTAGAAAGCTGATTAAACAGGCTACAAAATTAAGTCATAAAATTTTTTTGATAATTTCATCAAAAACGACGATTTTAAACCAGTCGGATACCTTAAGCTGTGGATATCATTTTGTTATTGCAAACAGGTCTCTCTTAGGAGATATCTTCCTATCTTAATCTCTCGAGTTTATCTTTCTTTATCTCTATGAGAATTCAACTGAAATAGATATTTCCCATGGTAGAGTTTAGCCTCGATTGCAGCACCGTGCACCATGTGAATAAAACCCCCTACGAGTTCATAACAGCTGGATCTGAAAGGGATGCTCCTCAACCAAGCAGGAGGCGACATACTATTAAGCGAGGTCTTATACTCTAAACGTGGCTCAATAGCTGATTTCTACGTAGTTAAGAATAGGTATGTACTTTCGACTGGAAAAATGATTTAAACGACGCAAAAAAACTAAACTTAAAAAAAAAAAAAATCCCTACTTTAAAAGGGGACATATTATCCAACCAGCGGGAGTGGTCTCCCCTAAACTTTCTCGTATACTTTCTAAGTGAAGATTCGTCAAAATCTCGAGTTCGAATTTTTTTGAAGATTACAATACTTTCTCTTTGTATACTTCGTATACGAGAAAGTAAAACAAAAAAACAAACAAACCTGAAATCAAATATCTGTTGCCACGTTTCAAAAAAATATTGCTTTGAAGCAGGCGCGATAAAATAGGCAATGCAATGAATACTAAAGCGAAAATTCTGCTTTGGAATTGAATTCCCAAGAAAACAACATGATTTTACTATTGTTCTGGCGCAGTATAGTCAACTTCATGGCTCTTGCGCCAAAAAAACCAACACAACCAACCAACCAACCAACCCAAGAAAACAATTTATACTACCACAACCGTAACAATTGCAAAAGCGTGTGAATAAAAGATTTGCTGAAATAATGAGATCGGTTTGATTTACAACAATAAAAAAATTGTTAACAATTGATGCTTGAAAACATTATTTATTGTTGTAAATAAAATTTACAACAATAACAGATTGCTACCAATACGCATGCGCATGAGAATCGGATTAAAGGAAATTGAATATGCAATTTGAACGCCTCTTTTTGACGGATTTGGCCCAAACTTTTATACGGACCTACATTCATAACGATAAAACTGTGTACCAAATTTTATCCATTTAGCTTTTCAAGTTTTTGAGTTATAGCGTTCACGTGACCGCGGACATACAAATAGACAGACTTCCCGTTGACGGATTTTGTCCAAAATTTGATAGAAACCTACAAATTATGTTTAAAGACCACATACCAAATTTCATACCCGTAGCTCTAATAGTTTTCGAGTTATCGTGTTCACAGACACACACACAGACAGACATAATTCCAAAATTGTGTTTTTCGGCCTCAGGGAGGTCTAAAACGTGGAGATCCGTCAAAATCTCGTGTTCGAATTTTTTGACGATTACAATACTTTCGCTTTGTATACTTCGTTTACGAGAAAGTAAAAAATGGCCAAAATAACAATTTTCATTTTATTGGCTCATTTCGCTGCTCTTATTGTTCTACTTATTGTACAAAAATTTCAAATTTGTACCTTCAATATTTCAGAA
Organism: Araneus ventricosus; assembly: GCA_013235015.1. Taxonomy (NCBI): domain Eukaryota; kingdom Metazoa; phylum Arthropoda; class Arachnida; order Araneae; family Araneidae; genus Araneus; species Araneus ventricosus. The sequence continues at coordinate 25,567 of BGPR01020387.1, read as the reverse complement.
GATATTTAGATTTTTATTTACGATGACTTAAGAAAAACATGCGCAAATGACAACTTCAAATGGCATGTTCTCCATGTGGACTTTTCGGCACTTTCATTTTTTTCAAAACGCTAATGCCCTTTTAAGATAGAGCTTTAAAAATTTTTGTACACGTTTATCAGTACGAATATAATAAAGCTGTGCATGCAATAAGCATTCAGTTGCTTAGTTTCTTTTATATGCAAGATATAAAATGAGGCACTGCTAAATTTCCTCATTTTTCACAATATAATTCAGTAAAATATTTATATTTAAACAAATATTAGACACACCTTACAATCCATACACAGTTTTGTGTAATATATTTCAGTGAATCTACGAATAATGTTTGAAGCTCAAATATTCATATTTGAAAAGGTAGTAGAAAATTTTTAAAAATTGAATTTTTATTTAAAAAATTTAAATTTCAATTAAACAAGCAGATCAAAATGGAGTTTTTTCTCCTCTTGATGACTTTATATGATTGCTAAGTCTCGATACTATCCAAACTTTTTCATTAATGTTCAAATAAAATTAATGTTGCGAAGGTAATGCGTCCCCTGAAAATAGGGATATTCAAAGCTTCATAACTCTTTCAGTTTTAGTCGCAGAAGAGCGGATCTTTTTTTGTTTAAAATTTTAGCTCATCACGAATATTTTGCTAAATATGACTAACAGGACCGGGGGTGGTATAAAAATTTAGACCCCGTAACTTTTGGTTTTGTACCACGTTTGTTGACTCAAACAACATAACATATAATTCTTACCTCGTTTCGAGCATTTCTTTTTTTTCAACTGGAAGGGTACACATATCTGTAAAGGTTTAGAAATGAGCTAATGGGGCCACGATTGGAGCCGCAACCGGTACAACTGGCATCTGTGGACGTTTGAAAACCCAAGAACGGGAAAGGAACACGGTGCGCAATAAACACTTCAGTAATGTCAACGTCTCAGGCCTGAGTTGAAGAAGATTGCTTGCTTGGCCCATTCCGTTGCCAACACAACTCGTCGGGAGAACCTGTGCATTATCCATGGAGGAAGTGTTCCCGATTCGAAAAGTGGATCTAAACATTGGCTTCCACAGAAAGAGCGAAAACTTTCCTTCTTTGACAGTGTCTACAATGCCAATTACAGTAGAACCTCAAATAAGACCGTAATTATCTAAGGTATTCGAGAATTCGGTTATTAGAGAATGAATTTTGAAACATGGTGTCTTTTCTTTCCACAAGATTTTTCAAAATTGTTCGTTTGAAATTTAAAAATAAGTAAATCTGCAAGCACTATACCGCGTGTTAGCATCTCAATAAACTTTTTTATTCTTCACCAAACTTCTTGCATGCATTTTTTGAAACAGTTTCGATAAGAGGATTAGAAAATGTTACTGATTTTCGCTGCTTCTTTTGCATTTTCCTAATGATTCTTTAAGGGTATTCTTGAAAGAACAGCCCCACCCCCTAAGCTCAACAACGCAAAACTTTCCGACACTTTCACAATGCCATTTTTTCATGAAAGTGCATGGAATTTGGATCACATCACTATTGAAGGAATTTGGCTCACATCACTATTGAAGGAATTTGGATCACATCACTATTGAAGGAATTTGGCTCACGTCACTATTGAAGGAATTTGGCTCACATCAATATTGAAGGAATTTGGCTCACACCACTATTGAAATGCTTACGAATGGAACCGTGTTTTTATTCTTTTTTTTAAATAACCTCTCGAGTTATTAAAGATCACCTCCTGATAACCAGCTTTTGCAAGCCCTCGCATCATGAAAATCATTTCCAATGCCGACTTTGACACCTCTGAATTCTTTGACTTTCTTTAAAAAATGAAAACGGCACCGGCTCGGTTAACAGAGACCTCGGTTGATAGAAGCCCCAATAATCGAGGTGCTACTGTAAATGAATCAGAAACACGATTGGTGAAAATAGGCGGTGTAACAACTATTTGAAAGAATTTGTAAAACGTCCCATTGCTTGTTTTAACACACTATTTACAGAGTCAAAATAAATGAATTGTAAATGAAAACGGAGTCTCCGTTTTCTCCTCAGAGTCCGCTTGGCAGGCTTTCCGATGCGCCAATAATCTGAAAAGGTTACAGCTCTTTATTTGTTAACTTCGCATTGCTGTAGGAACCATTGATAGACTACGCAAAGCAATATTATGTTGCCACGCAATAAACAGAAAGACAGAAAAGGAAATTTTAATTGATCTATACTTATAAAAGGCAATGTTTGTGTGCGTGCGTGCGTGTGTGTGTGTTTGTCTGCGATGTCCAGACGAATCTATCGCACTTACAGCCATGAAATTTGGCACACAGGTAGTCGTAATGGTGACTGAATGCACCTCGAAGCCGAAATTTTAAATTTTAATCTAGAATTTTTTTATTTAATTTTTTGTGTTGTTTTGTTTGATTTTTCGCGCTAATTTCTCAATAGAATGGTTTCAAATAACTGTACGACAAAAATAGATAGACCATCGGAAAGAGCACGCGATTTCCGTTCTAATGAAGTTAGTTTTGAATTTCTAACGCAATTTACTGAATTTTGAGAAATTTTTAAAAAATACCCAGTTTTGGCATCAAGATGTTAGTTTTGTTTTTAAATTTGTTGCATCCGACTTTCTAATAACACTATTATTTTCAATTTTTTTTCAGCTTATAACTGGAACGCTTCTCTCTGATTTAAAACAAGAACGGTTAAAATATCTTTTCCCGTTTTTTTAAAAATTAAATTATTCCTGGGCAGACGAAAGTTATTTTTGTCGAGCGAAATTTCTTCAGCGACAGTCTTTCGGAACGCAGCTTTCAATTTGATTGGATGAAGGGTCAGGTGACGTCATAACCTTTGGACCTTTTTGTCATGTTCTAAGAATTTTTTTTTTTTTCATTTTGTTGAAGTCCTGATTCCACGGGCAACAATTTTTTTATATTGTTTTGGATTAATGTACTCTGTACTGTTTTTCTACATGTTATTATCGCGGAAGAAATAAGTCGGAAAATCTATAATGTGTATCTTTTGTTTTGATTTTGTTTTGAAAACTTTTTCGTGTCATTGTGGGCGATTTTTTTTTTTATTATTATTTTGTTGAAGTCCTGATTCCACGGGCATCGCCGTGGGCCTACTGCTAGTTTAAAATAAAAAGAAATTCATTCCGAAGTAGTTTTCCGGTGAGGCTTACTAAAACACTTGCTGATAAACCCGGCGTTGCTCGTGACGAAAATACTATCATATATAATGTCTTTAATGTAAAAATTATTTTTATGTGAAATATTATAATATCCAAAGTCCTCTCATCGTCTGTAAAAAATTAAAATCAGTAAAGAACTAAGCATTAAAACTACATACAGTCTATAAGGAACAAACGTGCGTACATGCCAAAAATTGAAAAACAGCAAGACCAATTCAAAGTCTGCCCTGACAGATTTATTACTTCGAAAATTAATAATAAAAATCGACGGGAGGCTGTCTCTGCGAAACGGCCGCTAGGATTGAGGGGCATAGACTTACTAAACCTTACTCAGCTGTGACTAAAGTAGTTCTATGTGACTACTTTAGTAACATAGAACTACTTTATATTAACTCTATATTCTAATAACTCTATAGTCTAGTGTGACTATGTGACTCTATCTATGAAAAATTCTTCGTGATTTTCACCAACTTTAAAACTCTACTGTGACTAAACCGTAATTACAAATTCTAAAATTATTTGCAGTCTTCAATGTCAACCTTTCTCTGTTAAATGAAACTAGAACCAACTCTCTGTTTTATTTGTTTGCTGAGCTATAAGCGTTTAACTTTAACTCGAAAGTCGACGTAATTCAACAATTCATGAGTAATATTTCGCGTGAACGTAAGATCGATGAATGAATTGCCTTAGTTTGTGTGCGTGCGCATCGGTCGCTGTGACGTCATCAAAATTTTTTGTGATTTTTACCGAATTTGAAGCTCGACTGTGATTAAACCGTAATTACAAATTCTAAAATTATTTGCAGTCTTCAGTGTCTACCTTTCTCTGTTGAATGAAACTAAAACCAACTCTCTGTGTTATTTGGTTGCGGAGCTATAAGCGTTTAACTTTAGCTCGAAATTCGACGTAATTCAACAATTCATGAGTAATATTTCGCGCGATCAATGAATGAATTACCTTAGTCTGAGTGCTGTGACGTCATCAAAATGTTTCGTGATTTTCACCAACTTTGCATCTCGACTATGACTAAACCGTAATTACAAATTCTAAAATTATTTTTGCACTCTTCAATGTCTACCTTTCTCTGTTAAATGAAACTAAAAAAAATTCTCTGTGTTATTTGGTTGCGGAGCTATAAGCGTTTAACTTTAGAGCGAAAAGCGTCATAATTTTTTCCTTTCCCGAGACACCATTAGACCACTATGGAGAGACGTAAGTCTGCGTCAAAAACTAGCCGCCTTCGGTGATCTGCTGTTCGCCAGTAATATTAATAGCCTGTGGCTATGCTTGTAACTTGGCGAAATAAATTGGCGAAGTGACGATATATCTCGTAAATGGAGGATAATGGGTGACAGGCGATCTTAGCTGACATATAGGATCAATATAATTACTTTCTCGTATACGAAGTATACAAAGAGAAAGTATTGAAATCGTCAAAAAATTCGAACTCGAGATTTTGACGAATCTCCACGTTTTAGACCTCCCCGAGTCCGAAAAACACAATTTTGGAACTATGTCTGTCTGTGTGTGTGTCTGTGTGTGTGTCTGTATGTGTGTCTGTGTGTGTGTCTGTGTGTGTGTCTGTGTGTGTGTCTGTGAACACGATAACTCCAAAACTATTAGAGCTACGGGGATGAAATTTGGTATGTGGTCTTTAAACATAATTTGTAGGTTTCTATCAAATTTTCGGCAAAATCCGTCAACGGGAAGTCTGTCTATTTGTATGTCCGCGGTCATGTGAACGCTATAACTCAAAAACTTGAATAGCTAAATGGATAAAATTTGGTACACAGTTTTATCGTTATGAATGTAGGTCCGTATAAAAGTTTGGGCCAAATCCGTCAAAAAGAGGCGTTCAAATTGCATATTCGATTTCTTTTAATCCGATTCTCATGCGCATGCGTATTGGTATCAATCTGTTATTGTTGTAAATTTTATTTACAACAATAAATGATGTTTTCAAGCATCAATTGTTAACAATTTTTTTATTGTTGTAAATCAAACCGATCTCATTATTTCAGCAAATCTTTTATTCACGCGCTTTTGCAATTGTTACTGTTGTGGTAGTATAAATTGTTTTCTTGGGAATTCAATTCCAAAGCAGAATTTTCGCTTTAGTATTCATTGCATTGCCTATTTTATCGCGTCTGCTTCAAAGTAATATTTTTTTGAAACGTGGCAACAGATATTTGATTTCAGGTTTGTTTGTTTTTTGTTTTACTTTCTCGTATACGAAGTATACAAAGAGAAAGCATCTCCACTACGAATCTCCACTTACAAAGTATACGAGAAAGTTTAGGGGAGACCACTCCCGCTGGTTTTTAATTAGTAAAACATTGATGATTTAAATAATTTTCACGAAACCTTCACTAAAACCTTCCCGATACTTCATAGTATTTCTGAGCAAGATTGAAAGAAAATGTATCGAATAGTTTAGATTTCTATAGGGTATTGGCATTTCAGTTTCATTTATTATATAGATTTTAAATTTATGAATGAATTATATATTTCTTAATTATCATTCCTCACCTATTTTGAAGAATCGGAAAGATTAATGCATCTTGACAGATTCCGAGACACCGATATTATTTTACGCAATCCTATTCGGACATTCTAGCCTTGACCGTTATCTGTCTTAAATTTCGGAATTTTCTATGGCGCCGTGTTCGCCATATAATTAGTAACTAATCATAATAGTGACATTCGCTTCTTAAGAATTCCTTGATAACAATAACCGAGACAAAAGCCTCATCATGAGGTCAATGTTTGCGTACAAGATGGACGATAACGTTCTGATATGTAAATGAGACCTAGTTTTAACGAGTCCGGGTACATTTTTACTTTCTCGTATACGAAGTATACAAAGAGAAAGTATTGTAATCGTCAAAAAATTCGAACTCGAGATTTTGACGAATCTCCACGTTTTAGACCTCCCGGAGTCCGAAAAACACAATTTTGGAATTATGTCTGTATGTATGTCTGTGAACACGATAACTCGAAAACTATTAGAGCTACGGGGATAAAATTTGGTATGTGGTCTTTAAACATAATTTGTAGGTTTCTCTCAAATTTTGGACAAAATCCGTCAACGGAAAGTCTGTCTGTCTGTAAGTTCGATAACATGCGAAAGCTATAACTCAAAAACTTGAAAAGCCAGATGGATAAAATTTTATACACAGTTTTATCGTCATGAAAGTAGGTCCGTATAAAATTTTGGGCCAAATCCGTCAAAGGGTTGATTGTCTGTCGGTCTGTATAATCGCATACTTGTTCAACTCCATACGCATGCGCAATAGTAGAAATGCCTGTTCACTTCGAAAACTTGGCAGTTTGCCAAAAACCAATTCTTGCGGCGAGATTTTGTAAGGAAGCAAACATTTAGGGCGTCTCGTTTTACTTGCGTGCTGGAAACAATCTCTGCGCATGCGCAAGCTATTCTGTTTTCTTCTCCGCACGCGGAACTGGCATTGCTCGAGTTTGATAAAAAAAAATAAATATTGCGAAGTTTAAATACATACGTATGATTCTTCACCTCAATATTTTACTATCACTATAATCAACAATGAAAAACCTTCTGATAGTCATTGCATTCTGGGTTACAGTTGGTTCGAACTTTTTATCAACGCAGGGGGAAGGGAAATGACAAATGTTTGAAAAGTATACGAGAAAGTTTAGGGGAGGCCACTCCCGCTGGTTGAGATAAACATTGGTCAGGAAAACTAGGATTAGATTAAAATTCGTTTAAAAGCCGGCATTAAGTTCTTGCTATCGGATTTGACATACGAGCTATGATAAACGAACAGATAGTTGTAGACAATTTAATACGATTAAGGTTGCGATTTGATACGACGCGAATTAAGAAGGTAAGAGTTAATACCTCACGGATTAGTGCGATACGAATAGAGACGATTTAACAATTTAACGGAATTTTAACAGATTTTTTCGTAATGTGATTCACGTACGCAATATACGGAAGAATTTTTTAAAAAAATGTTCAAGTAAAACATGGGCTTTTCCTGTTTATTTATTTACTTAATTGTTTAATTATAAAGTGAATGCATTTGACTGTGCGTTCAAAGCTTCGCTGATTGGTCCAAATGCACGTCTTTTTTTGCCGATATCTTCTAACGTTCATTCTACTCTAAATTCTTACCCAATTTTATTACGGATTCAACATTATAAACTTCCACCGATTGAAATTTATGAAAGAGTTGAATTTATGATGCCGATATCTTCTAATGTTCATTCTACTCTAAATTCTTACCCAATTTCGTTACGGATTCAACATTATAAACTTCCACCGATTGAAATTTATGAAAGAGTTGAATTAATGATGCCGATATCTTCTAATGTTCATTCTACTCTAAATTCTTACCCAATTTTGTTACGGATTCAACATTATAAACTTCCACCGAGATTGAAATTTATGAAAGAGTTGAATTTATGAACGAGTATGCATGTGTAAAAAATGCTCTAATCGTCATCCTTGGTTTAGCAATTGCTAATGGCCCCCACGATATGGTATTATTTTTCCGCCTCTTCAAATAATTGGCTTTAAAAAGTGACATATCTACTCGCTCCCTATATAAATAATCTAATAATATAAAAAAATTATAAAATAATAATTTTGAACGCATTCGCGGCGCCTCCAAATACTGACTGTATCTGTACCTGTGCGCCCCGTCGCTACTATACAGTTCTGCCTTCTACTTTCTCATACTCTCTCACAAAATGACGCGTTTTGTGTTCAGCTTCGTCGTTTAACCCTTTCAAGTTCACTACATGCTTCGTTTTGAAAATTACTAAATTTTTTCAAAAACGAGTATTAGACATGTAGCTGATCATAAATACCATTTTTTATTTTCAAGAAATTTGTGGTTTCACAGTGAAGCCTCTGAACGGGCCTCCGAATAAGTTATCGTCGAAATTCAATTTAAATTATGTATTTAATTTATAAATGCACGTGAGTATTCAGGACATTCAACCTTCATAAAATTCAATATTACTTTCGAAGATCCAATTTTAAAAAATATCAATTTGAACAGGAACCCTCATCATTTTGCTTCTCTTAGAGATCAAAAGCAATTTAGCTTTTGCGATGCCGAATACTAACGGTATTGAACTGGGATTTTTATATAAGTTGGCCTATATATCTGCAGGAATAGCTCTAGAGTTTGCCCGACGGGGAGAGCCCATTTGCCCCACAGGGGGGGGGGGGGGTACGGGCTCCCCGACAGGGGGCACGACCTGCTGTATGGGAGGGGGCGAGTGTAATGAAATTGGTCTCAAATTTTCGCCAGATTATTATTTATCAACTACACCGTACAAATATTTTCCCCGACGGGATACAAAATTTTCCCCCGATGGTGGGGCACAGCTTCCCCGACGAGGGGCCTTGCCCTCCCGTTCGCATATTTACAAACCCTACCCTGATAGAACTGAGGCAGGAGAGCGGACAATATGATTGGCTCGCTTCGCCGAGAGCCAATGACGTCGTTCTTTGCTCTCGTACGGAAATTATAACAAAACAAGCGATTGAATGTGGACTTTGAATTAGTTTAGGTTTCCGTTGCTTGGACTTCGCGAATTTTGTTCTACGACACGCACCTACGTAGCAATTTTATTTAGTCTAGCGATTATCCTTTTTTTTTCGTTTTATTATTATTGGCCTTAATAATAATAATTAATAATTTTACTATTATTTGGCGTCAATTATAGTTAGATTAGTTGACATTGAAACATCAAATGAACTATTTTCACTGGAATGACGTCAAAGAAACCCAACAACATTATCCTGTTAGTTAATACCCTTCAAACAAAGTTGTTATCACTAGACTTTTCATTAGCATAATTTCTTACAGTGTGGGATGTTTTATTTTTTTATGTTATTTTAAAAAATAATTTCATTTTTAAAACTATTACAACCCACGGAAGAATGTTTTCTGTGCTAAAACGGAGAAAAGTAGGACGACTCTTGTTTTGTTATGATTGCCGTACGCTTCGTGCGAGAGCTGAAAACGACGTTGCTGCCCCTCGTAGCCAATGGTATTGGCCAATTTCCTGCCTCAGTTCTATCAGGGTAGGGTTTGTAAATATGCCTCCCGTTCCCCCTCTGGCGCCACCCCTGTATATCTAGCTCTTAAGTTATGAAAGAAAAGTTATGCTACGTTTCGCCCATGCGCAGTAAACAAATGCTGAATGTGTGGTTTCACTGCGAAACCAATCCCTTTGATCGACTGAGTTCAAAATTGGATGCAGGGCTATAATTTTTCTACCAAGACCAGATACTAAATTTTATTTATTTAGCTTGCTTGAAGTATCGCGTTCACGTACACACGAACAGACACAATACCAAAGTTCATTCGTCTAGCTCTTTGCTTTTTTTAGATATCGTGTCACCATACAGACAGATACTACTCCATTTTTTTTTCGGACTCAGGGAGGTGTAGAAACTGGAAATTTTTGTATTTCTTACACGAGAAAGTGAAAATTGATGGATTTTTTTTTATGTTGCGAAGAATCCATATATCGTAAAACTTACCCAATTTTAAGCTCTTAGTTACTTCCGATCTTAAAACTTTATTCTCTTATGTATTTATCTTCCTTCCCATATCTTGTTGTATGCATGTGTGTGTAACAGGTTGAATGACTGAATTGAATATAGACGAATAAATGAGGCATATAATTGGACCTAATCTCCAATAAATTCCCTTTCAGCAATAATTTTCAATCTTTTCCAGGTAACCTTAATTTAACTAGGTTAAACTCATTTTTCAGCCAGGGTTATAGAACCCACCTATCATGTTTCGGAGACTGTGAACCGCCGAGTTCGTGCGCTCCGCTGAAAACAATCATCACTGGTGGGTCTAAAATTGTCCACGAGTATAAACACTTCCGGAATGGTATCTCATACATCACCATCGTTCATAGCAGTTTCGGTGGTGAACAATTGATCGAACTGGTTTAAAGGTCCCTACGGGAGGCTGTGAACAGGAGGCTGAGACCCTTACACTAGTACAACAATAACGATGCATTTCGCCGCACGATTACAATGCATTCGTGGAGCACCAGTGTACTCCAGTCAACAAGTGGATAAATCATTTCCTTAAAGTGTTAAATAGTCGGTCAATAACACGCGTTTTCGCTCGCTCCCCCAGGATTTATTTTCTCTTTCACGCAGGTCCTCTTTCCACAATGTCCTTATCTACGAGTCCCCTTCAAGAGATCTTTATCGTTTTACAGCACAACCACCGAGGTGAGTCGACTTGTCATCGGCTGTTCATGATACATAAACGAAAAGGTTGGTGAGTTTGCCAGGCCATTTTTTAGCGCATAATTTTTAAATCGGGAAAATGTCGAAGTGTCCTCGATTTTGGCCACCGCTGAAATTGTTGAGAAACGCAGTGAGTAAATTTTTAAAACATGTAATGGAGAACTGAAAATCGAGTAAGAAATAATTTTAAAGAAGAATTTTTTATACTGTTAGTAATTATTTATTACTTAAATTTAGTGAGATCCTTGCGCTTGATGAGAGATTTTATGTTATGTTCCGATTTAGTTAGCTTCAGTCTCAAATCTCTCCGTTGTGTATAATATCCAGTCGGTTTTTTTTTTTTTTCCTTCTTTCTTTCCATTTTCGAATAGCCCCCGTTAACAGTCAAATCGCTCCCCTGCGAGGCGTGAGCCCCAAGTTGGGAAACACTGTTTTACCCTAAATAAACATTCTGGGTTACGGAAAAATTTGACGGCAAAAATGGGGGCAGTGAGTATTTTTGTTGCTAAATTGGCGACTCGAGTACAACCAGCGGGGGTGTTCTCCCCTAAACTTTCTCGTATACTTCCCCCAAAAAGGTGCCGTTTCCCCTTCCCCCGCGTGGCTAAAAAAATTCGAACCTACTGTTATCCAGAATCCAATGACTATAAGAAGGTTTTTCATTATAGTGATTGAAAAATATCTAGGTAAAGAATGAAATTCATAGAGATGCGTAACGATTTTCCGCTCTTGGCGGCTCAAGGACAAACTGACGTAATTTGCTCCATAGCTTTCGCGTGCACAGAAGATTGCTACCAGTACGCATGCGTGTGGAGATTCTTTCAAAAGTAAAGTATACAGACCGACAGACAATCAACCCTTTGACGGATTTGGCCCAAAATTTGATACGGACCTACATTCGTGACGATAAAACCGGGTACCAAATTTTATCCATCTAGCTATTCAAGTTTTTGAGTTATAGTGTTCACATGAACGCGGACAGACAGACAGACTTCCCGTAGACGAATTTTGCCCAAATTTGATAGAAACCTACAAATTGTGTATCAAGATCATATACCAAACTTCATCCCCGTAGCTCTAATAGTTTTCGAGTTATCGTGTTCACAGACAGACATAATTCCAAATTTGTGTTTTTCGGTCTCAGGGAGGTCTAAAGCATGGACATTCGTCAAAATCTCGAGTTCGAATTTTTTGACGATTGCCATACTTTCTCTTTGTATACTTCGTATACGAGAAAGTAAAAAGTTATGAAACCTATCATTCTATGTGTTTCCTATCGGAGGCCAGTTATCTGTGGTGAGATTCGAAAAGTTCAAAGACACCGTTATCTCTGACAACGTGTAGAGACGTGTTGCTTTTAACTAGTACTAAGCACAATATGTAACTTTTGCATTTGTGAAAGCCCCTTGATAACAATAACTGGAACTAAAACTTGATCTCGAGGTTAAATATTTACTGAAAGAATACACGATAACACACTAAAACCAAAGCTGGCGACCAGTATTAATGAGTCAGTGCGCGCGTTTGTAAAATAAAGGACTCGGTCGAGAAAACTATGTGGATTGAATTTAACGAATTAGATAAGAGTTTGCTAAGAGCAGATATTTCTGTGGGCGATTTATTTGGTACTCGTAATCGAATCTGAGTAGTCCATGTTGTGTTTCTTATCCGATAATTCCTTTCCCAAACACGATATTGTCCATTCGTTTAATAAAACTGGGGGATAGGTTTACGAATAGTTCGGATAGCAAACACATCCGGGAGAGATTTTGTGTCCGGACAGCTATCACCAGTGGTGTCGTCGCAAAATAAGCATTATTGGACACTCTAACCTGGGTGACAAAAATCGCGCTTCTTTTAAGGACGCTTTAGCAATTTTTTTTTGTTATTTCTTTCTTTCACTGCACCCCTGGCTGTCACCTCGCAGAACAACTAAAAGAAGAAATGTTACCTAGTGTAAGATTTGTAGAAACTGCATCAGACTTCCATCTGCTAGTGATTTAACAAACCAGCGGGATTGGCCTCCCCTAAACTTTCTCGTATACTTTTCAAACATTTGTCATTTCCCTTCCCCCTGCATTGATAAAAAGTTCGAACCAGCTGCAACCCAGAATGCAATGACTATCAGAAGGTTTTTCATTGTAGATTATAGTGATAGTAAAATATTGAGGTGAATAATCATATTCAAAAAGATGCGTGTCTATTAAAACTTCGCAATATTTATTTTTTTTATCAAACTCTAGCAATGCGAGTTCCGCGTGCGGAGAAGAAAACAGAAGAATAGCTTGCGCATGCGCAGAGGTTGCTTCCAATACGCAAGTAAAACGAGACGCCCTAAATGTTTGTTTCCTTACAAAATCTCCCCGCCAGAATTGGTTTTTGGCGAACTGCCAAGTTTTCGGAGTGTCCCTTCTTTGCACAGGCATTTACGCATGCGCATGGAGTTGAACAAGTATGCTATTATACAGACCGACAGACAGTCAGCCCGTTGACGGATTTGGTCCAAAATTTTATACGGACCTACATTCATGACGATAATACTGTGTACCAAATTTTATCCATCTGGCTTTTCAAGTTTTTGAGTTATAGCGTTCGCATGACCTCGAACATACAGACAGACAGACTTCCCGTTAACGGATTTTGTCCAAAAGTTGATAGAAACCTACAAATTATGTTTAAAGACCACATACCAAATTTCATCCCTGTATCTCTAATAATTTCCGAGTTATCGTGTTCACAGACAGACACACAGACATAATTCCAAAATTGTGCTTTTCGGACTCAGGGAGGTCTAAAACGTGGAGATTCGTCAAAATCACGAGTTCGAAGTTTTTGACGATTACAATACTTTCTCTTTGTATACATCGTATACGAGAAAGTAAAAAGGCGGACAGACGAAAGTAATATAACAAAAGGTAACCAGGAGCAGCAGCGGAATCGCCAGGCAAACAGGTGAGAAAGGAAATTGAAACGAAATCGGCACCGAGGTGCAACTTATTATCAATCCATGAACGATTCCAGAACGAGGTTATGAAAATTGCAATTTTTAAGCGATACACAATTTCGTTCTATTCTATGAATTTTTATTTTTAAAAATTCATAATTTTATGGGTTTGAAAAAAGTGGAAAATGAGGAACTTCACTCACCAGAAATCTTATATATGTATGTTATTGGTTTTTTTTTTTCATATAAATAAGCAAAGGAAAAAAATGATACAATTTTTTTTAAATATATTTTTAGGATCTTCAGAACAAATTAATCAAATTCCCATTAAAATCTATGGAAATCGTGCAGTGTGTTGCTGCACTTCTTCTTGTCCAGTGAAAATAAGTATATTTATTTGTCCACATGCTACAGAACGATGTACAGTAAAACCTCGATTATCCGGGCTTGTATCGAACGAGGTCTGTATTAACAAATCGGGTGCCAGAAAACTGAACTGTGTTTTCCATTTTTACTTTCTCGTATACGAAGTATACAAAGAGAAAGTATTGTAATCGTCAAAAAATTCGAACTCGAGATTTTGACGAATCTCCACGTTTTAGACCTTCCTGAGTCCGAAAAACACAATTTTGGAGTTATTTCTGTGTGTCTGTGAACACGATAACTCGAAAACTATTAGAGCTACGGGGATGAAATTTGATATGTGGTCTTTAAACATAATTTGTAGGTTTCTATCAAATTTTGGACAAAATCCGTCAACGGGAAGTCTGTCCGCGTTCATGTGAACACTATAACTTAAAAACTTGAATAGCTAGATAGATAAAATTTGGTACACAGTTTTATCATCAGGAATGTAGGTCCGTATCAAATTGTGGGCCGAATCCGTCGAAGGGTTGACTGTCTGACGGTCTGTATAATCGCATGCTTCTAAACATTATAACTCGTAAACCCTATGGCTTTGATAAATAAAAATTGGTATGAGGCCTTCTAACATTAATTGTAGATCCGTGCTCAATTTTCGTTTCAATAAGTCGAAAAAAATGTGTTCAAATCGCCTATTTGTCTTTTCTCATCACACAATGACGCGAGGCCGTTATTGCGTAATTGCGCGATTCACTTGCGCTAATCCTTTCCGCTTCTACCCACGCCTTTCGCCTCCAAGCTTCCGATTACCAACCTTTTCGTCTCCACTGCATTAAGGACGCTTGTTCGTTTGGTTCTGTGTCTGATGCGCACATCATTAACTAGTGGAATTTGCGCACACATTGTAGGTTTACTGGATCCTAATTGCGTTTGGCAGGAAAACTTGGCGAACAATTAGAGAGGCAATAGAGAATGCATACTTAAGAGAGTGATTGATGGGTGGGGGTTCTTTTCTATGAGATAATCACCACTTTCCCAAGGGAAATTGATAATTATATTATTCATGTATTTTCAATTTATTTAACATAACGATTAATTTATATGGATTATTTATTGTTTAATTTAAATTATATCTGTATTAGTCTTATGTTGGAAAATAAATTTTTTAAGGTCCTTAGCATTTTCCCAGGGAAGCATCGTTGTGTTATCAGGGGCACGAGGTGTCATTCTCCTACTGACATTCATTGATTGCCACATATCGAAGGTTTTCAATGCGCCAAAGCCAAGCCGAATCATATAGACATCGATAAAGTTTACAATACTGCAACCTTTCTAACGCTGGTGCGCAAAGAACACTAATTAATGTCTTATCGAAAATGCGATTGTGCGCAAGTTCCACAATACCGTTCGCTTTACTGCCTTTTAGCTTATTTTTTCTCCACATGTGTTAGGAGTATACGATAAAGTTTAGGGGAGACCACTCCCGCTGGTTTTAAATAAAGTCACCGAATATTTCAGGGAAGACTGTCAAAGTTGGCATTGGAGCCAATTCTCACGATGCGAAGGCTTGTCAAAGGTGGTTATTGGGAGGCGATCTTTCATCATTCAAGAAGGTATTTAGAGGAAAAATAAAATAAAGGTACACAGTTCCATTCTAAAGCACTTCAATAGCGATATGAGCAAATTCTATGCCTTTTCATGAGAAAAATAGCACCGCAAATATGTCGGAAAGTGTCGCGCTGTGGAGTGCGGAAAATATTCTTAAAGAATCACTGGATCACTTAAAGAATTAGCAACATTCTCGCATCCTTCATCAAAACTGCTTCAAAAAACGCCTGTGAGAAGTTTGATGGCCAATAAATGAGTTATATCTAACTATAACGAATAAAAGAGTTTGATAAAATGTTAATAGGCGGCAGAACTTGGGGACTTATTTTTATAATTTCAAATTCACAATTTTGGAAAACCTTGTCGAATGAAAAGATGTCATGATTTAAAATTTAGGCTCTACTAACCTAGTTTTCGATTATCCGAGGTGATTACTGTTCTAGTCAGCTCGGATAATCGAACTTCTACTGTAGTACGAAATTATCTTTAATTTTTGAATGCTATACAACTGAATAAAAAATGAATTGAATAAGAAAAATAAATAAAAATGGACTTTTGATCAATATTACCGGAATTTAACTTTATTTCAAATTTTCACTCATTTGTTCCTTATGCGAGACTGATTTCAGGTGATGGCTCAGAGTGTGTTTGAAGCTCTTTTCAATTAAAGCTTCGTCCACAGGGTTTCCTTACCCATTGGGGTTACTGGGCCGTAGAGAAGGGCGCCTAAAAGTTTGCTGATTTGGTTGTCAACCAAAAAATGTACTTAATTAGAATTTTAACTATGTTAAAAGTGAAAATATGATTAAAGCTTCTAACTAGACAGCCACTGACTTTGTTATGTTTCATAAACATACATCAGTTCAAAAATGTTCGTGTAGAGACAATTAATGAGAAAATTCTAGAAGAAGCCTATATTAGAAGTTGCCTATATTATTAGTGATAAAAGTAGGTGCTTGCACGCTGATTGTACTATTACAATAGTAGGACTATGTATAGTCATACTAAGTCCATAGTAGAACAAATAATAGAATCTGATGTCCGACTATTATCATAGTAGGACATCATATTCCTTTATTTATTTTTTGCTTTCAGTTATTTCATTAGATAAGTATTTTCGGGGGCTATAGGCGCTGAAATTCCTATAAAGTATTTATTTATAAAACATAATATGAGAAAGGTAATTACACAGGTGATTATATACATTTTAGACAAGAGAGGTTTAGGGTTTGTTAGTTACTTATTTAAATATCAACTTACACCACGTTTAAAAGGTTAGTTACAGCCATCGCCGCCGTGCTAACATGGAAGAGAACCCCGTAGCTCGTTATGCTCACCAATCTACCGCATGTCCGTTCTTGATTTCAAAAAGCCATCTCCCCCGATTACACTGAGTTTTTTAACGGAGAAACACCCACGCACCACGTGATTAGCACGGAGAGAGCGCGTGACCGTTATCTCTCAGTGCCTTTCCGCTGACACAGCAATATTCAAATGAGCTTGTACGGAAAGTGAAAAAATATTACTAGGAAGGAACGCTTTTAAGGTATCCGACTACGTTCGGAGACCTTTTTTTAAATAATGATAATTGAAGCAATATTTTTGTATTTTTATATGACATTTATGTTAAAACTTAATATATCATAGAAAAAAGTTAAATGAATTAAATATATTTTTTAAAATTTGAAAAAACTTAGATTTTTTTGCACTAAATTTGACCTTTTTTCAAACACCCTCGTTCAAAAAGAAATGATCAGAATGATAAATCCTTTAGCATATATAATCCTTCAACTATTGGCTAGGTCCTGAAGCAAAAGTTTTGCAATGTATCTAAAAACATGCAAATTATAAGAGTTTCAGTGTGAAATCATGAATTTTTAAAGAATTTTTGCCTTTTTGAAACCTTAAAAGATACATAACTTTTTAATTATTTCACTTATATTTTGGTTCATTACCTAGACAATATAATAAATAATATGTATGCGAAATTTGAGACGGATATTTTAAGTTGAATTTTAGTTATCGTGTTTGAAAAATGAAAATTTTGCAAAAAATCACATTTTGAGAAAAATGAGTTTAAAGTTTATGTTTTTAATTTACAATGAGAAGAAAAAAGAATTTTTCTTCAATACTCCTCAGTTTTGTAGGCTAGTCCTTAGTTTTTGCCAGCTTAGCACATTTTTAAAAATTTTCTGATTGGAAATTTTTTTTAGTCGTTTTCTTGAGCCTTATGTGTCATTATCGTTTTTTATCATTCAGCCGCCATCGATAGATTTGAATATTGTTTTTCAGTCAAATAATTTTATAATGCCTATTAGTTGATCTAGAGACACTTTTAGTGATTGATATTGATCATAAGTACAACTTATGTACTTTTCCTACGTTTATTATCAAAAATTACATCATTAACGGAGAATCAAGATACTGCAATGATTCAAAATTACCTAAATTTGCAACAATGTCATAGAAAACAAAGAAATTCACACTGAAAATCTTTCAAAATAATACCTGGTATATGTAAAATAGTATAAAACAAAAATAAACAATAAAATTTAATTATCTTAAGTAAAAACGATGAAAAATGCTTCTTTTTCGTATTATTTACCACTCCATTTTCAACTGTCAAGTTCTTCTAAAATGCCTCTAATTTCACTTCTGATCATCACAGATGTAAAATAAAAACTGTTTTGAAAACTAAAAACAATAGGCTTTCAGATAAGACATTTAAAAAAATTATGATTTTCGGTCAAAAATGGGTTTTCGAACGTATGCAGATACCTTAAGCTAGACGGGGAAAATACAATTCCCATATAAATAACAGCGGATGGATTCTCCTTCGATTTTGCAAAGGATCCTAATTCAGCTGTGAAATTGTCCATGAGTATGAGCAGCGTTCTGGAATAGCGAATCATCATTGCTGTTTCAGTGATGGCACTGAAACAATTGCCTTAAGCGTGGTTTACACGCGAACAGTAAAACCGACAGTAAGCTGTCGCTGTCGAGTTCGGACAGAGACTTGCCGTGGCCCGGTTTAAACTTTTATGATTCTGCGCATGCGTCATCTCTTACTGTCGGTTTTACTGTTCGCGTGTAAACCCCGCTTTAACGAGCCCTACGGACAGTGCGGCTGAGCCGGGACAAAGAGCTGGCATACGGGGGCCTCACATATCGAAGCAAATGCCTTCAAACAGGTAATAAACGAGATTCAATGAGCAACGACTATACGCGGCGGCACTTGACTTTTGACTGAGAAATTAAGACAAAAGATGGCGTCTCTGTGCGTCGGGACATAAAATCTGACCTCCTCTCGTCCTCCCCCCCCCCTTGAGATTGGGGAGTGTTGTCCCGATTGTTTTTTTTTTTTTTTTCTCCTTCGTTATTTTTTCCCCTATTGCCTCGTCAAGTCACACATTGTTAGGAAAAGCAAACTTATAGCCACCTACTGTGATTTAGATTAATATTATGAGAATTTGTGGCTTTTTTATATTCATAGAAAATAAATGTGAACAAGCCGAAGGGCAAAGGTAGATTCCTTTAATCCGGAGATATAAGGATAAGAGCATTTTGTCCTCTATTTTTAGTAGAATTAGAGCTGGAAAAATAAAAGAGGGCGGAAGAGATTGCGAATGACGAGAATATAAACTATATCTCATTTTAATCTTATAATTAAAAATACTAAATATATGTCAAAAGAACATACGGGAAATTTGAATATATCTTATGAACACTGTTACAATTAATACTATAGAAAAAGACAATCCATGAATTGGAGTTTTCAACAATTAAAGTGGTAGCTAACTTTTGAACGAAGGGGGGTTTTGGGTTCTAGGGGTCACGATCGGTGAAGATCTGCAGAAACTTTCCGGAAATCGTGCCACCGCTGCAATGGGTAGACTTTCTATAAGGAATCTATCTAAAATGCAACTCAACTCATGCCAACTCCATTCGGCATGGATAAAACAATACTTTTGAAAATATAGTTATACAGCTAATGCTCTTTTAACGTTTACTTAGTTATTATGACTTTCATTCCAATGATCTCAGTAGTCGTAATTTCTGTTACTTGAAGCTTCTAATATTACTGTTATTTGAAGCTTCCTGCAACTCATGCAGGCCCCATTTGTTATGGACACAAATAAAATACTTTTGAAAATAAGGAAATATATATATATATATACAAACATATACAAAAATAACCAAAACCAGAAACAAATGCATTTGGATTTGGGTGAGTTTTGATACCTTTTCTTCTTCTTTTTGGGTGAGTGTTGACACTTTTTTTGTTTTGTTTTGTTGGCTTAGGGGTTAGGTTTTTATATGTTTTGTTTCTAATGGACTTGGGCTTTTATTATATTTTTATTTCTTTCTAAATTGGACTTGGGTTTTTTGCTTTTTTTCAAACTTTGGTTTTTGTTTCGGTGTTCCGGGGGAAACAAACTCTTTTTGGCATTATTGCTAGAGTTTTGTGTTCAGAAAACACCGAATTTTTTGCTTGCGCCCGTTCGGGATTTCCCTTGCTGATGACGCGTCCCGGACGTTGGCGTTTCTGTTCCTTTTTATTATTATTTTGGTTTTTCTTTTACAACGTGTTTTTCATGTTTTCTTTCTATGTTTTCTTTTATTAATATATATATATATATATTCCCTTATCCCAGGCCGGTGGCCTCCTCCTCTCCAAAATCCCTGGGTTCTGGCCCATGGCTTCCCCCCTCCTGCTTACAGGGGATTGTGTGCGAAGCAAAGAGGAGGAGCTGTCTAATGACAATAATAGCTTCTGCACGCTGACGATACATTCGCTTAGTCCCAGCGAATTGGCGTTAGCTAGCGGCAGTAGCTTCTCTAAATGGCTAAATAGTCGGCAATAATGTGTCAATAATATAATCGCTAGCCTAGCAATAGATTTACTCTTTCGCGTAGGTTATGATCTTTTCACCAAGTCAACGCTCACGAGTTCACTCCAAGAGACCGTTATCGTTTACAGCACAACCACCGAAGTATCTCGCTCATTTACAATGCATAAACGAAACGGTATGATGAGGTTTCAAAGTTGGTGAAAAAAGGCATCGAATAATAGCCAGCTGGTATTTTATCATGGATGACCCGATGGAGTCGCCCCCACATTTTAAGAAAAGTAAGCCGGGTCTAGCGGGGTACAACACGGGCTAAATCAGTGACGCCAATACTTTTACGCGTGTCGCGTCAAGTCGGATTTCACAACCCTTTGATAATGGCACGAACAAGAAATACCTACTCTGTGGATACATATGTGTGCACCGAATTCAATACCAGACAATGAATATTTCTCAGATAAGCAATTAGTCGCCAATTCTTTCAGTGATTGAACTCAATGGATTAGATAAGGATTTGTTCGTAAGAACTTCTTGTTTTGGATACTGTAACAAATTGTCTTCTTTTGTAGTGCTCTCGCGTTAAACGCTGTTTCCGTGTTACGGGTATTTTCTTTGAATGCTTCATTTTTCATTGATTCTCTTTCAGATCATTTTCAATTCTTTATTCACATAAAACGAGGGGTAAAATTTCACTAAATAGCACGATTCACTTTCGATTACGTAAAATACACGCAGAGAAAATACTGTAATCGTCAAAACGTTCGTAGAAAAAGTAAGTAGAAAATGATGCTTTAATTTTTAAAAAAAACCGAATTTAATACAGTTGTTCAATTATTTTTATCGAGTGTTTTAATCCTTAAAAGCCCGATTTTTTTAAAATTGATTTTCAAATGTTTTTTGACTTTCATTTCTTGAATAAAACATGGGGGAAATAATTTAAAAAATTCTATTTTGTTTTAAGTATGGTTTATGGCTAAAAAGCAGTTTGTTACAAACTGACAGCACTGAGCTTTATTACAAATAAAAAATTTCCTAGATAAAATTCTATAATGTCAAACGCAGATGAATTTTAATAAATAATAATACGGATAAGGAATTTCCTTCAACATTGTAGAATAAAATATGGTTTTCTCAAGCGTACAAACAAAGCTAAAAAGATGCAGCCTCAAGTGAAAAACATCAATTTATTTTTATTTTTTCAGCAGCACTTGGGCTGCCATCTATGTGTTGTAAATTTATTTAATAACATTTTCAGTATGTATCCTAGTGGCAACAATAGGCATTACAGGTTCAGTCTTATTCCCAATTTTAGGAGACAAAATTGGCTGTGTTGCTTAAAGGCAATGCTGGACTTTTAAGGGTTAAATCAAGGCGATTATCTCGGTTACAATAGAACCTCGATTATCAGCTATAAACTCTATCAACCGAAAAAAATCTTTTTTTTCGAATATAAATTATTTACACAATTATCTGCTTTTATCAGTATTAACAAAATTACAATTAAAGGTCCCTTGCTATTATCGGTATTTTTGGATGTATTATGAATGGAGTTCCGTGTGGCTAGAATCGTTGAAAAAAACTGAGCGCGAACTGTTCTGAGTTGAAACGGAAGCCTTAGAACTGCCACCATCTTAAATCTGAATCAAAAATAAAAAAATCCTTACACATGCGTCGTTTTCAATGAGCTCAAGGAACATTCATGCCAAACTCGAAGAAAATCGAACCGCTGAATCGTTTGGTCGTGACTGCGAAACAAACAAATTTGCAGACAGTCGAAATGCCGAAGGGTCGAGCTGAAACAGGACCTCGCTTCGCTCGACCAATTAGAATATCATTTTTCTTGCTCCATTCCACACAATGCAGGATATAAAATGTAAGAATCTTCAGTTCAAAGAGTTTTTAAATGATACGACTGAAACCATTCGTGAAAATTCTGAGAAAAACATTTCTTTAAAATTAAAAAAAAAAAAAATGCTAAAAAAAATTATTATTTTTAAATGTATCGTACTGCTAGCTTTTCCTCACGGAAAATTACTGGGAGATATTAAGATTTCACCCTCCTGCAACAAGCACACGGTTGAAAGTTGATACACTGTAAAAAATATCCGTTTTTTTCCCGGACATTTTCCGTATATTTGACGGTTTAAAGCTGTTTTGTTGACAAAACGGTTTTTCCCCGTTTTCCGCTCCAGCCATAAACGGTTTAAAACCGTCAGTTCAAATTCTGTTTTTCGTCATATGGTATTGCTTTCCGTATGATAACTTTCCCTTTTCTTAAATGTAATTTTATTGCATTCATTTCATGTTTTTAATAGGGTTCCATCTCCGCTATTGTTTACACATGTTGCAGTAACCTGTTGTCACTCATGAAAGCTAACCTTAAAACACGTGTTCTGGCAATAGTTGATTTTTACACCACTAGGTGGCGCCACTAGAGCTATAGTGACTTTAAAACTCAAATTGATTATTTTTACTTAATTTTCTGAAGTCTCCGGTGGTCTAGTGGTTAGAGTGACTGCCTTTTGTTTCTAAGAACGCGGTTTCGATCCCCGGCTCGGAGGAGTTAGAAGTTTTGTCACCTTCTTGCATCGAAATCGTCCAAGTAAGTTCAATTAAAAATTAGATTAACTGAAATTAATAATAAAGCCTTGATTAATTAATATTCCTAATCGATAATACACATCAGCACGTTTCAACTCAACTCGAACAGAAGGAGAAAGCAACTCAACTCAGTCGATGACGTCACTTACTTCGATGATTTAAGTTTTAACGAGAAAACTTGATCTCATACGGTAAAAAACCGTTGTGCCTATGGATTTACTTCGTAACTTTTACGGTTTTGCACAACCAACCCAGCTGCCGGTTTAAAACCGTAAATTTTACGGGATTTTTTTTACAGTGTAAAATAAAACATTTTAGGACACAGGTGGCACGGGGCCTCTCTGGGCTCCCTAAGCACGTTTTTCCATTTAGACAATTTTGTCCACTGATTGGAAAACCCGTGGACTACGCCTCGTCGAGAACACATTCCAACAACATCACTTTCTTTTCTTTTTATGTGTTACATTACTTCGATAATTTTTAAAATTCCTAATATTTCAAAATACTTCATAGCTTACAACATAGAATACATATTAAATAATTTCATCGCATCAATTATAATAGAACAAACGATGGATCTTAAAGTAAATAGAACTCAGTTTACGATTCAATCTTCCAATTATCTTTTACCATTAATATTTTCCATAGCATTTACCATATAAAAATTGAAATAATTTCCTCACACATCATTTCCAATAACACATCAATCAATAGGTTATTTTCCCATACATAAAATCAATTTTACGATTCATTTTCCAATATAATGTTTAACATTCACTCAATCTAAAGAACAGAGCGATTATAAACAAATTAACACGCAAGGGATCAGTGCGTTAATTTTTAAAGTTCTAAATTAATCAATTTTTCATAACGTATTCTCAGAAATCGGTTCGAGTTCAATCGCGAGACAACTACCTGTTTTCTTCAAATCATCACCACAGAATAGCCCGCAATTATTGGTGATGAGCTTCAAGAGATTTTATCTTTTTAGGATCCGCAGAAAGAGCAGGGCCAGAGAACTATAAGGGCTGGCTCATACCTTTGAAGTTTATGATTTGCCGACATGTAGGGAGGAAACCAGTTTTGACGTCACTGGGCTGACAGAGTGGGGTCCGAGAGTGTCCACTGGAGATTCTTTCATTCTTAGTTTGTTCTTTCATTCTTCTATTTGTTCCTGTGTTACTTGTTATTTTGTTGAAATATTGTGAAAATCTTGCATCTCTTGCAAGTATGTCTACTTGTGCTGTCGCTACCTGTTCAAATTATCACAGGAAAACGAAAGACAAAGGTGTAACATATCATGTGTTTTCAGTATGTCCGAATCGGAATAAACTTCGGATCTCGAAATGTAAAAGACAAGATCATATAAATGTAAAATACGCTAGGATCACTTCTGATGCCATGGATGGCATGAAGAATCGTCTACTTTGTTTAAATCAAAAGAAAATTGTAAAACCTGATGAAGTTCCGAGTGTTAGCTTGCCACTGCAAGATAATGGGGAAGATAATTCAAGTAGAAGTGATAGGAAAAGGAATAGAAGTATTTTACAGGAAGCAAAAATTAGATTAAAATGGCAGAGTCCTAAAAAAGCATGCGAAACGAAGGAAGACTGAGAAAACAAGAAGACTAAGAAAAATCGGAGAAAAAAATAAAATAAATGAAAACGAAAGCTTAAATTGGCTGTATTCTAACCGAAAATAAAAGTTTAAAAAGTGAAGTGAAAAAACTATTGAAAATAGAAGAAAATTTTTAAAATATCTTAACAGGAACTCAGATAAATGCCGCTGGAAACAACCAGTATTCTTCAATTTTGATACAACAATGACGAAACATCTTTTGTACGAAATAATTAAAGACATTGAAGAGAAAGGCTTAATTGTAAAAGCAGTTTTTTCCGATTTAGCTGGAGGCGCCACACTTTGGAAAGAACTGGAAATAACCTCAAAGAACAATTTTTTATTCATCCTTTAAACTGCAGATGGATCTGGGCATTCGCCGATTCTCCACATTATTTGAAACTATTGAGAAATCTTTCTTGACGCCGGTTTGGTTTTGAAAGATGAAACTGTTCTTACTCAAAACTTCTTCGAAGAAGTGTTTAAAAAAGATCGATGATACTGGCATCCAATTTTAAATATTAAGTAAAAAAGGAAAACAATAATATCAAAACTCTTATAGTAAAGGGATTTTCGTATTTTCGAGCGAGGAGTGTCCGCTTGGTGACGTCACAAATTTCCCCCACTGGTTCTTCGCTGAAGGCTCTATGAACCAGCCCTTGTGTTTCTCTGGCCCTGAGAAAGAGTAACTCACCGTCTGGGAATTTCTCGCTCTTCCGATTCACTTTCAAGATTTTGATAAGAGGGTTGTTGGTCAACAAGGGCCATTGTGTGTTACAAACGATCCGATTATATCGTCCAGTTCGATAGCTCTGGAGGGAGGGAGATAGCCACCGGCTGAATGTTGCGGTGATAGATCTCGTGGCAAGACGCAGGTAGGTACGTCTTTCAGGACAAAGGAATTGAATCTGTAAACGCGACTTCTGGCCATTAAGGGGTGTAAGCAAATAAGTGATATTTGGTTGAAGTCTAGACTTCATGCTTTTCTGTTCCAACAGGTAGCTAAAGACCCCCGTGTAAGTTAAACAAATTAAGAATAAAGGGGTAGAGAACTTGGCGCCTTTATGGAAAAAATTCAGAGGCGATCCAAGGTTGCAG
>BGPR01020386.1:15750-27931 GCA_013235015.1 Araneus ventricosus | reverse complement strand
GTATTGTGAATATTCTATTTAACCTTTGATGGAACACTTCATATCTGGTGTTTGTTTCTTTCAGTTAATTTATTGCCAAAGAGACTTGCAACTGTCGCGCTTTGAGTTTATGATCCTGTATTTTATTTTAAAAATGTCTCGTTTCTGTATGTCTGAGCTACCCTTTAAGTGTGTCTCTCCATTTTAGAAACGCCCTGTAGAAATCAGGATTGGAGATGCCATCGTTACTTGATGACGTTAAATGAACAAAAGCTATTATAAAAATTCTGTGGCATGGAAATTGGGACGGATAGTAGTGGCTCAGATGTCGTTCTCGTCATCTGGCCACAATTCAAAACGAGATCAGTCCCAAACAAGATGGCAAGTCCTTTGACCAATTAGTTCGAGTTCTCTAAAGGTTTGTTCAGCCAGGATTCAACAAGGCTACTTGCTATTGTATCTGTGCTGCTGCATACGACTTATGACAGTGTTATTTATACAACTGTAGTATTGTGAATATTCTATTTAACCTTTGATGGAACACTTCATATCTGTTGTCTGTTTCTTTCAGTTAATTTACTGGCAAAGAGACTTGCAACTGTCGCGCTATGAGTTTATGATCCTATATTTTATTTTAAAAATGTCTCGTTTCTGTATGTTTGAGCTACCCTTTAAGTGTGTCTCCCCATTTTAGAAACGCCCTGTAGAAATCAGGATTGGAAATGCCATCGTTACTTGATGACGTTAAGGTATCCGACTGGTTTAAAATCGTCGTTTTGGATGAAATTATCAAAAAACTTTTTATAACTTAGTTTTGTAGTCTCTTTAACCAGCTTTCTAAAACTGTCTCACATTTTACTCTATGTGAATTACAAATGGAGTTACAGCTGTTTTATTACCGAACTGTAAGCATTATTTTATGTTGCATGAAAACTTTAAATGTGTTTTCCGAGAAATGATATTCTTGAGGAAAACTGTCGACCGTAACAATGATTTCTCAAAAGGTTATTCAAGTATTGATATGAAATTTTCTGAGATTGTTTTCTGTAATATGCTTGATGTCTTCCTCTAAAAACTAAGCTCAATTTTAAAATCAAGTATTATTTTTAAGTGCTTAAATATAAACGAAAAGCATTTTTATGAAAAATTACCAGTTTAGTAACTGTGTTTAGCTATATCTCAAAACTATTTTGAAGTACAAGAAATATTTTAGAGCGTAACACAGATAACTGTCATAAAAATGTACTCCTACAAGGATTTATGTATATTTAGAATATGATTTTGTCTATGGCTGTTAGCGTAAGGCAAATATTTTAGTCATTTTTCTTCAAATTTATCAGTTTTTTAAAAAAAATATTGTTTTGAAAGCCTAGTTTTACAATATTTTCATAGTTTTAAAACATTTGCAGTTGAAAAATAACATTAAAAATATATATAATTTATTTTTCAAAAAAATGTCTCCGAACACAGTCGGATACCTTAAATGAACAAAAGCTATTATAAAAATTCTGTGGCATGGAAATTGGGAAGGATAGTAGTTGCTCAGATGTCGTTCTCTTCATCTGGCCACAATTCAAAACGTTATCAGTCCCAAACAAGATAGCAAGTCCTTTGACCAATTAGTTCGAGTTCTCCAAAAGTTTATAGATCCAGGATTTCAAAAGGCTGCTTGCCATCGTATCTGTGATGCTGCACACGACTTATAATATTATTGTTTATGCAACTGTGCTATTGTGAATATTCTTTAAAATCTGTGTTGCACACTTTGCATCTGGTTTTTCTTACAAATTAACTGGCAAAGAGCCCTGTATATTTCTCCCTTTGCGTTTACGATCCTATGTTTTATTGCAAACATGACTTGTTTCTCTATGTCTCAAATACCCTTTAAGTTTGTCCCTTGATTTTAGAAACATCCTGTAGAAACGCAGGTTGGAAATGCCATTGTCATTTGATGACGTTAAATCAACAAACATTAGTTAAAAAAAAACATGAAAAGGCGCAGTTCGGGCCCGCGCCTTCGATTTTTCGTGAAAACGTCGGGGATAAAATCATAAGACTAGTGTTTCGTATTAATATGTAATTTAATTATCAGTCTCTTTAATACAATATTTACACAGAGTAGTATAATGGTTACCGAATAGATAAATCACAAGCTACCACAGACCCTTGCTACATGCGATAAACTTGCGATTTAGCCATTTTGTAACCATTATAATACTCTGTGTAAATATTGTATTAAAGAGATTGATAATTAAATTACATATTAATACGAAACACTAGTTTTATGATTTTACCCCGACGTTTCCACGAAAAATCTACGGCGCGGACCCGAACTGCGCCTTTCTTATGTTTTATTTAGAGTAGCTTTTGATGGCGCTATCTGTTGACAGTATATAGAACTACATTTCGCGTATGCGCAGTAAAACATTATTTACTAAAAATGCTCATATAATCAAAAAATATGCGGAGTTTAAATTTTCAATTTAATACCGATTTTTTTACTTATATTCTGATAAATATTTTTATTGGATCACTTTGGGTCCTCGTGATACTCCTCAAGCGCTTTAAAATGCACCAGAATCAACCTCCTAGCTAAACGCGTTTCCACGCTACACTTATTTATAACAATCACGCGCATGTGCCTACGCTGGTGCGATGACGTCACAGGCGAAACAATTACTATGCGACAAACTCTCACAGATATGATCTATCCGTTGTGAGGTCAACTATTCTTTTCGCATTATTAGTCTAGTAGTTATTAGAGGTTCAAATTTGACGGTTTTTTGTCACACAAGAAAATTCGACCGTCTATCACTGCAACGAGCGGAAAGACGTTTTCACGTCAAAAATTCTGTGGCATGGAAATTGGGACAGATAGGAGAGGCTGAGGTGTCAGTTTCCTCACCTGACCATGGTTCAAAAAGAGGAGGTCCGTCCCAAAATATTCCTTGTATTGCTTCTGTACGATACGTTAAAATATCTCAACTTAAATGCATATATATAGGATTTTAAAGTTGAGAGACAGACGGAAGAAGGAGAGAGTTCGACAGTGACGAGCTATGAAGGCTGAAACGACGATCATGATGACGTGCCTTACTATTCCTGCAACATCATGAACTAAGACTGAATTACGCGTCTTAAAAAACTGTGCACAGCTTTAAAACTGTATATAGCCTCGTTGTATTGATTATGTAACATTTTTTAGCATAGATATTGCAAGCTGATGCCCGTGACTTCGTCTGTGTAGTAAAACACTATTGGTGCCTTATTGTTCAGGATAAAAATACTTTACCGTCTAATTGTTTTAATGTAAAAGAAATTTCTTCTATATAAATGTAGAAATACGGTTGCAGGGGAATTAATCCCGGCTTGAGCAATCATAATTATAGGAAAATTATTGATCTCGGCCGAAGCCAACATAACTTGAAGAAAATTGTTATCTTATGGGCACTCTAGCGGAAAATGCACCGAAGATAAAGGAGAAGAAACAGTAATTTAAAAACTAAATTATTTTATTAATAAAATATGAAATGAGCAAGGTATTTACACATTATTATTTACAGATAAGACAAGATAGAGTTAGGGTTTCTTAGTTAAATATCAACTTACACTTCATTTAAATGTTAGTTATAGCAGGTAGGTAGATAGATAGCCATCGGCGCCGTGCTAACAGGGAAGAGACCCCCCGTAGTTGCCTAGGCTCACATCTACCGCATGTCTGTTCTGCTTGATTTCAAAAAGTCATATCCCTGGATTCAAACATTACACTTGGTTTTTTAAAGGAGAAACATCCACGCATCACGTGATTAGCACGAAGAGACCGCGTGATCGTTATCTCCCGATATCTTTCCGCTGACACAACAATATTCAAATGATCTTGTGCGGAAAGTGAAAAAGTATTATTAGGAGGGAATTAAACTTATGATTTTAAGCTAGACGGGGAAAATACAATTCTCACATAAATATTATAATTAACTATATTCTGCAAAGGATTATAATCCATTAATCAAGACAATTTATACATCCACAATTATAGATTTTGTTAAATTAGTAGATTAAGTTTGAATATCCAACTTTATTGTCCAGGCTAAGAGGATTTTGAGAAGCAGAATTTGCTAAAAAAAATAAAGAAATAAATAAATTCCAGTTAATCAGTACGTAGACATAAATTAACTTCAAAAGAATTAGAAACAAAAAGAATTCAAAGAACAGAGAAGAAAGAAGAAATTCTTGCTCTAGAGAACAATAAAAGTTTTGTTAGAAATTGTGTTTTGAAAACATTTTAAAAATTGATTAAAAATTAGAATCATTGAAAATCAAATTTTTTGAACTTTAAGAAGAGGTCTAACTGGATTTTGTGTAATAATATGCTTCGAAGTTATTGCGGAAAAACGTAAAATTCGAGGTAATTTTTAATTAATTAATGTTCTAATTAAAATTTCGAAAGATCTAATCTTAGTGACCACCTACCAAATTTCAAGTTCTAGTGGTTTGGGAGATTCGGTGATGAGCGAGTGACTCTTATATAGATATATATCTATATATAAGAGTCACTCTTTTATATATACAGATAGATCGAAATTTAGTTAAACGAATCGGCTAATTCATTATCTTGAACTCACACATTGCTTGCTAACCATATATATATATAATATTCTATAATCTACCGATTTCGTCGCCAATTCGGTAGCTCGGATAATCCCACTAGTAACCCTTCAGTTAAATTGTTGACGTAATTCTTAGTATTTTACGTTTTGTTGAGTTGCAAAACTGTTATACGAATTTTAAGGAAGGTGAAAATTAAAAATATCTAACATATAATGATTTTAAGGTATCCGCATACGTTCGAAA
The DNA here is from genome assembly GCA_013235015.1 of Araneus ventricosus. NCBI lineage: Eukaryota > Metazoa > Arthropoda > Arachnida > Araneae > Araneidae > Araneus > Araneus ventricosus. The sequence continues at coordinate 23,101 of BGPR01020386.1, read as the reverse complement.
ACCCATTTTTGACTGAAAATCATAATTTTTTTTTAATGTCTTATCTGAAAGCCTATTGTTTTTAGTTTTCAAAACAGTTTTTATTTTACATCTATGATTATCAGAAGTGAAATTAGAGACATTTTAGTCGAACTTGACAGTTGAAAATGGAGTGGTAAATAATACGATAAAGAAGCATTTTTCATTGTTTTTACTTAAGATATTTAAATTTTATTGTTTATTTTTGTTTTATACTATTTTACATATACCAGGTATTATTTTGAAAGATTTTCAGTGTGAATTTCTTTGTTTTCTATGACATTGTTGCGAATTTAGGTAATTTTGAATCATTGCAGTATCTTGATTCTCCGTTAATGATGTAATTTTTGATAATAAACGTAGGAAAAGTAAATAAATTGTACTTATGATCAATATCAACCACTAAAAGTATCTCTAGATCAACTAATAGGCATTATAAGTTATTTGACTGAAAAACAATATTCAAATCTATCGATGACGGCTGAATGATAGAAAACGATAATGACACATAAGGCTCAAGAAAACGACTAAAAAAAATTTCCAATCAGAAAATTTTAAAAAATGTGCTAAGCTGGCAAAAACTAAGGACTAGCCTACAAAACTGGGGAGTATTGAAGAAAAATTCTTTTTTCTTCTCATTGTAAATTAAAAACAAACTTTAAACTCATTTTTCTCGAAATGTGATTTTTTGCAAAATTTTCATTTTTCAAACACGATATCTAAAATTCAACTTAAAATATCCGTCTCAAATTTGGCATACATATTATTTATTATATTGTATAGGTAATGAACCAAAATATAAGTGAAATAATGCTCCATTAAAAAGTTATGTATCTTTTAAGGTTTGAAAAAAGGCCAAAATTCTTTAAAAATTCATGATTTCACACTAAAACTCTTAAAATTTACATGTTTTTAAATACATTGCAAAACTTTTGCTTCAGGACGTAGACAATAGTTGAAGGATTATATATGCTAAAGAATTTATCATTCTGATCATTTCTTTTTGAACGAGGGTGTTTGAAAAAAGGTCAAATTTAGTGCAAAAAAAATCTAAGTTTTTTCAAATTTTTAAAAATATATTTAATTCATTTAACTTTTTTCTATGATTTATTAAGTTTTAACATAAATGTCATAAAAATACAAAAATATTGCTTCAAATATCATTATTTAAAAAAAGTCCTCCGAACGTAGTCGGATACCTCAAGCGTACAATATTTTTTTTACATAGGATAATTCCAAATAATAATAAAAAAGTAAGGTTTTTAAAGAAAGTTTCGAATTATTTATTTTAACCTCGCCTGTAAACTAAAAATGTTCATTGGCTGCGTATCTTTTAAAAATCTTTTGGTCAAACTTTTTCCCAGTCGATTGTTTTTAATTCGTCAATTCACATTTTCGGTCCTCATCTAATTAGAAGAATGTTCTTTATTCTTCAAGAAATGGATGAAAGGTGAAGGGTTTTTTAAAAGAAATGGTGAAGGTTGTAGAGAATTCTGCTAGAAGCTTCAGGATGGCTTTCTTTTAGCTTCTCTTTTCGCTTCGGTGCTGCTCCTGTTCTGCTAATTTCGCCAGAATGCTTGCGATTTGCCAAGTTGTTAGCCAAGCCAATAGATTCCTGATCCCACAACTAGCCAAGTGCTAGAGCATTTTTTTTAAAGTTAACCTTCCAGCGGGCGCGAGTATACAGGAGATATTTATATCGTGCATCGTATTAAATATTTATATCGTACTGTTTTCCAAAAATAAATGCAACTTTTATTTATGCAATCTGAATTTGATTAGAATTCATGTCGTACGAATGCATTGTATTATAAATTTTCTAACTTTTTACCGTATTCCGGTTCTAAAAGTTACATACGTATATCAATATAGTTAGCAAACAAAGATATAGATGCAATGAGAAATAATGAATAATTTCTCAGTATATTCTGTACATTTACGAAATCTTATATTCACACTATGCATATGTTACGGTCAGGGTGATAAATCGGTTAACAAGTATATTAACTGGGTATTTTGTGCAGGTATAATGCATACTTACAGCGGCGATTATGCATAACAACCGATTTCCCTTATTGAGCGTAACATATACTCCCTATATTGAGAATTCTGCTGGAAATTGTCCTACATTATACATGAAAAAGTACGTTTGTTTATTCGTTTTTATTTCATTAATTACAGCAATTCGTTATTTCACTACTGGACGCAGTTATGCAAATTGGAACCACGTACCATTTTATGGATTTCGACTTCATATCACAAACTGGAAAGGTGTATTCGCCATGCGAAAATTCAACCGCCTCTGATCCGTTACGCAGCATAACACAAATAATACAATTATTGGTTAGACTCGAGTACACGGTACTGCTTCGTCGCCAACCTGGCGACTCTTTAGCAAACAGTTATGACGGCCGCCATCATAATGGTCTTAACCCTCTCAAATCTAACGCCAAATTTGGTGAGTTTGGCGATGGTACAGTATCTTGGGTCAAACCCATTTTGAAAAATGGAAGAAAAAAAAATTGTCTGCAATATTGTATGGATGGGGCGAATCCAGGATTTGGGTCGGGGGGGGGGGGGGGGGTTTAAAAATTTTTGTATCGTCGTGACGAATGTCAAATCTTATGTAAACTAAATCACTTTAACTTCACAGACTTTACTCACCTGACAATAAAAATCATAAAGAACACTACAATATTTTCGATAATTTAACTAAAAACACAATGAAATAACTAGAAAAAACATGTTTTTGATCGTGTCAACGCTTCAAATACGAGCGGAATGACTACAAAAGTGGGAAAAATTTCGAGCCTGTCAAAAACCAGGAAGAAATGTTTTCACTTTTTACTTTCTCGTATACGAAGTATACAAAGAGAAAGTATTGTAATCGTCAAAAAATTCGAACTCGAGATTTTGACGAATCTCCAAGTTTTAGACCTCCCTGGGTCCGAAAAACACAATTTTGGAATTATGTCTGTCTGTCTGTGTGTCTGTCTGTGAACACGATAACTCAAACTATTAGAGCTACGGGGATGAAATTTTGTATGTGGTCTTTAAACATAATTTGTGGGTTTCTATCAAATTTTGGACAAAATCCGTCAACGGGAAGTCTGTCTGTATGTTCGAGATCATGCGAACGCTATAACTCAAAAACTTGAAAAGCCAGATGGATAAAATTTTATACACAGTTTTATCGTCATGAATGTAGGTCCGTATAAAAGTTTGGGCCAAATCCGTCAATGGTTTGACTGTCTGTCGGTCCGTATAATTTACTTTTGAAGAGAATCCGTGTTCTCCACGCGCATGCGTTATAGTTACCTCTGTTCTCGTAATACAGTCATCTTGGCTCACTGCCAAATTCTTCTCGAATAAAAGTGAATTAATTATGGAGTGTTTTCTTTTAATTTTTCTTTCACGCCGAAACATTTTCAAGAGTTGCGTATTTGATTGCGGTTAGTTTTATTTTGTATATTTCGTAATGCATTTTTTCTGAGTGGATTTTGCAATATTTTTACTCTGACAAAACTAGAGTAGTTGTTAAAAGTTATAAAGTAACAAATCAAAATTAGTGTCAATTGATTCATCGGTTCTGTTTTTCATGCTTTTTTAAATTTCTTAAGCACTCTACCAATGTGCATGATATTTTCAACTACAACTATCGGTAGTAAATTTGTAACAATCAGATAGGAGATATTGCTGGCAAGCTAAAAGGCTGCTTAGATGTGTGCAAATCTTTTAGTAACTTACATTAGATAATTGAAATTTGGTATGTGGTCTTCTAATTTATCCTCGCGGTGGGAGGGGAAACAGCACCTTTTTGGGGAAGTATACGAGAAAGTTTAGGGGAGGCCACTCCCTCTGGTTTTAAAGGGAGATTAAGAAAAAACAGCTGCAGTGATTTGAAATAAAATAAAGAATTCTCGTCTAGATCTGGGGGGGGGGGGTGTAGCCCGATAGCCACCCCCCTGGAGTCACCACTGTTGTGTGAAAACGTCAATATGTAGGGTTGCCATACTTCCCGTATATACGGGACTGTCACCCTATTTCACTACGCAGTCCCGCATTACTCTTTGTCCCGTTTTCTCACTAAACTCACTAAAATATTTACAAGTCAGTAACATCGATATTGGCAACACTGAGATTCTATTCAAACCAGTTTGTATAACTAAAAGATTATTTAGAGAAAAATAATGCCAACCAAAACTGCGAAGCAACTGTGTATGGAAGCAGGGCGAACTTAAATTTGAGGGCCCTGGGCTAGAGCAATTTTGCCCCCAATCAGAACCGTAAGTAGAATTTTGAGAACTTACATAGATAAAATAATTGAGGAACAGAAAAGACACCTGTTTTCTGATTACCGCCTTACAATTTTGCAAATCAGCGCCTTTTCAAAGTAGAATTTTGCAAGTCAGCTTCCTTAATGCAGATAACTTCTATTACACGCATGATGTTGGATTTTCTCATTGATTGTCTCTGTATACATATTGTTTGAAGTGATGCGCATGTTTTGGTAACTTTAAAAATTCGATGGCGGTAAATGTGTACTTTACGGTACGCACCTGTTTCTTGCCGATTTTTCTTTGCACAATTTCATTTGCCCTCGCCAGTTACTGTTTTGGATGTGCAGTGCGATTTTTATTGCTCTCTTGCGCATGCGTCACCCGAAAACGAGATTGAGCACGCAATGACTGCGGCATTTCAAGCGCGTACCGGGCAAACTTTTTAACTTAAAAAAATCAGCTGCTTCGCTTTCAGCATAGCTCAATACTCGTAGCTTCGCTTATTCATTTAGAAACGAAACACACAGAATAATATACACGGTACTGAACCGATATTCAATCCGAAGAATTCCAAACGAAGTTTTATGCAAATTCGAATTTATCGACCAATCACATCGAAGAGATGAACAAAACAGTCCAATCGAAACGCGGCGTAATATAGCCTGATCAGCAAAACACCGATGAAAAGATCAATTTGTGCGCATGCGCGTTTGTCACTCGTTAAAAACATCTAGAGGCATCCAAAACAAATGCTCTCTCATCGCCGTTCTTGGCAGCAAAGAGTTGGTGATCTTAAGAGGAAAGAAGTAATTGGTACCGTAAACTCCGCATAAACCCTAAAAACAGTTATGGAAAGAGCAAACAGACCCATAAGAAGCATAGCCACAAAGCATGTGATGCGCGCAAAAGCAGTAGTCTCCAAGAGTACAATGATGATATAACAACTAACAAACTGAAAAAAAAAGCCAGCGCAAAAGCAGCAGCTTCCAAGAGTACAATGGTGATATAACAAAGAGTAACTAACAAGCTGCAAAAACACAAAAGCCAAAGTTAAAAATAATAAAATTAAACAAAAATAACAAAAGGATCCTTCAGGGGACTTTTTCAAGGTTCACCCCCTGCTGGATTCTTTCTTATTTTTGTTTAATTTTATTGTTTTCAACTTTGGTTTTTGTGTTTTTTCAGTTTGTTAGTTATTCTTTATTTTTAACATATATTTAAATTTATAATTCAATTTTTTGGTTTCAATTAAAATAAGATCAGTTTAGTAAATTTTTTAGCGCCTTTGGATCACTGGTGCCCCTGGGCTACAGCCTAATTATCCCAATGGATAAGATGACCCTGTATGGAAGACCCACATGACCCTGTATTTTGAGGAGATTTTGTGCAGAAATAAAGTATACTGATCAGAAGTCATGTCTAATAAAGCTACGCGAATACGTATTTCCTATGCCAGTTCACAATTTGCAAATATGGACAGAATATTTTTGCTCGTGTCATTTCAATGGTCGGACGAAAGAAACAGGTTGTCAGTGGTAACAAATGAAGCAATTTTGATTAGTCATTAAAATTTTAAATCATAAACATAATTTTAAAATTATAATTTTAGCCCAAATTTAGAATTATGTGAAAGAAGAAAATGATTTAATTTTGAAAGTAAAATGAACTTTAAAATATGATTGGGTTAAAAAGGATCAGCCTTGCATCTTTCTTATCTACGTGTTCATTTACTATTTACCGGGGTTGCTCAAACTTTGTTTTACTCTACAAAAAATCAATAAACCACTACCTACCAACTTTTTTCATGATTTATTTATTTAGCACTAAACGTCCCGTATCAATGCTTGGCAATTATGTAACCCGTTTTATACCTCTAAACGTGCATTTTTGAGTTAGTTCCTCATCGCATAATTGTATCGCTACGTTACCCAAACACCAGTATATTTATGTAAGCTTTTTCATGTTGTTCGTCATCATCGTCATTCATCATTTTTCTTTCACATTCACACCGTGATAATCAAGACAATGTATATATTCCTTTATTTTGTTGTCAATTCTATGTGCAAACACCAGTTTTGTAATTTCTTCATTTACCAATATTCTGTATGATGTAATTTTTTTCTTTATTTGCAACTCAATAAAGTCCGCCTACAACTATACCAAACCGGTAGGAGCCACATGAACTCTAGAGACGGCGGTGTAGTGTTAAAATGTTTAAAAGCATTAATATATTTATATATCGCCTGCCCTATAGACACAATAGGGTAAATAGAAATCAAACTCTAGAATAATGAGCAAATATGCAGCAAAAACAGAAATAATCATGAATGGCAACAGTAATTCATAAAATCCTACCTTGCTGAATTTCAAAGATCGATGAGAAACAACGACAAAAAAAAAATGTCGCTCTCTGCAGACAAATTAAAATCCTTCTTAGAGGAAAAAAGAATCTTCAACAAATTCCCAGATAAAGCGACAGAAAATCTCACCTCATCCAGAACGTTTCTGAAAGAAAGTTATATACTCAAACAACTATAGTTTTATTCCTAGAATACTAAGATACGCAAACGGTAAAAACGGCATCTAAAATTCAAAACACAAATTACGATTAAAAGAAATCACTTGTTTTTTCGGTTACAGTGATCTAGATCTTGTGACGATTTCCAAGGAATCACTTGGCGCTGCAATGGCCTGATGGTAAGGTTTTGGTTTCGGGATCAGAGGACTCCGGGTTCGAGAACCGGAGGTACACCTGGCGCATGTTTAACCGCTTAACTTAACAGCCCGAGAATACTCGTGCATCGAATTATCGAAATTTTAGTCTTATAAACTAAAATTGAATCGGTAATTAGCTTTATAATTTGACACAAAAAATATGTAGGATCCATAAACATCTTAAGTATCCTATGCCTTCTTAGATGAATGAAAACGACAGCCCTTTTCCAAAACAGGAGGGGTCATCTTATTAGATAACAAAGAAAACTATTCAGTTAAGTGGTTAATCAGTCGTCGTGGGTCAAACTAAGGGGTCTATTCTGATACCCCGGTTGGGG
>BGPR01020385.1:0-27931 GCA_013235015.1 Araneus ventricosus | reverse complement strand
AATAACAACATTTAAGCAGTAAGGAATGTTAGTATATTATATCAATAAACTTAAGTAATTTAGTTATATTTAGCAAAAAATAAGAAACAAACTACCAAAGAAGTTTGACTATAAGAAATCTGAGATTCCTTTCTTGCAACAAAAATAAAAGTGGCTGAATGAAATTCTGTTGTCAGATCTGTTGATAAAGAATCACTTTATTAGTGTTGCCAGTTTCAGGGACTTAATTGCGTTTTTTCTCTGGTTTTAGACCTAGGGATCAAGTCTCCCCTACTAGCCGTATTCAGCCTATGGATCAGGGGGTTATCAACGATCTTAAATTGAAGTACCGAAAATTTATACTCGCACATGTTTTGGAAAAAGACGCTGCATCTTTGATTCAAAAAATCAAAAAAATTGATGTCAAAAGTGCTATGTATTGGCTTGCTGCATCATGGGAAAAAATTAAACCGGAGACAATAAAGAACAGCTGGCATAATATCCTGACAACTAAAGACATCAAAGACAATAATAAAAAGAAAGAAAATCAAGATCATTTTGAAATTAAATATACAGTTTTGAAACTATCCGGCTGTGAAGAGGCAACAGATAATTGCATCAAAGAATGGCTTTACGGTGATGAGGAAGAGGAAATTACCGACGATGCAATAAGTTGCATGATTACCGAAGAAGAAATTGATGAAACTGAAGATTTAAATGATGAAAGAGAGAAGATCATTTCGCATGCAGAAGACATGGCAGTGTTAGATGTTGTCCTTCGCTATATTGAGCAGCAACCAGATGCTTTATCACATAACGTTTTGGTTTTGAAAAGCTTGTGAGACAACGCAGCCAGAAAGAGACTTTCTGCTCAAAAACAAACAACTTTAGATTTATTTTTTAAACATTAAATCAAGTAAGTGTGATGTTATTTAAAATACATTTTTATATTTACAAATCTGTGTGCTCGTTATTTTTTCGCTATTTGATCTAACTATTTTTCAGTTATACGTACATATATAAAACTGAATTTTTCTCTTCGATTTTATTATGTAGTCCGCATAATCCCAGTTTTCAGTAATCCGAGTTGGTATCGGTCCCGATTAACTCGGACTATCAGAACTCGACTGTATTTGAATTTGTATTGCTTTTAGAAGCCATTAAGAAGATTTATCAAATAATGAATATTTTGTAAAATGGATCAATCCAAAAGAAATAAAATTATGATGATAAAAAATTTTAAGTATGCAAATATAAAAAAAAAAAAAAAAAAAAAAAATTACAAAAAATCAATTAAAATTACACTGTTTTCCATTTTTCAAAATGAAAACCATACATATAATGATCAGAGGTGATTGTGACTCCATTTCAAAATGTCTGAAAACTAATGTAGAGTAAAAATCCAACATAATTCCAAATCAATCAGAATTATTAGTGTAATATATGCAGATATTTTAAAATAGTTCCATCAGTAAAATGGAGAGCAAATTTTAAAAATTTATTAAAAGTTAATGCATGTTACATTTTACTGTGATTTTTCAATGGATATTTCAAGCACTACATTAGAACATGAAGTATACATATTAATAGGCGCTAGAGATGAGGCTCTTATGATTAATTTCTAAATCACATATTTATTTTAAAATAGAATTTTAAAAATTAAGTCTACATTTCACTAATCCAAAAATTCATATTTTGAGAAAGTAAAAAAAAAAAAATCCAGAATTTTGAATATATTCAACATCACAATAGAAGACCATGAGATACAAAAATATTCTAATTCTTTTATATGATTATTGAAAAAAAAAATAATAAGCAATAAAGTAGTTATGAAATCTTGATAAGATTAAAAGTAATTTCTAACTATATCAAAGACTACTTTAGATTATCAAAGAGAAAGAACAAATGGTGAAGATTATAATTGTAAACTAAAAGCAATAAAACAGCTTTATTACCTTTCATAGCACTCAATTGCTCCTTAGCAAAATCATTTTCAGCTTTCAAAGCTTCAATCTAAAGGGGAGGAAATGTCAAAACAAAATTTATTCTCAAAAGAATTTAATTTTAAAAAATGTTACTAAAACATCAATTAATGCATACATTGGGGGAAAAAATTCATTTTGATTTGCAAAAGAGTATTTGTTCACCACTTCATAGCATAAAACTGTGATTATAATTTTGATTTCTTTCAAGAAACTTATCTTGTATAGTTATGATATGAAGTGAGAGTCATCAATAGTATTACAATGCTTAAATGTATTATCTAATTAGCAAAAATATGACTTAGTTGAATATATGAGAAATTACTTATGAGTTGAATATTTATTTCAGAGTTGGTTCTAGAAATTTTCAAACCTGAAGCAAGCTTCTGTTTTGTTCCCAACTTCTACTACATTGGTTACAAGTCCCCTCCCCCCCCCAAAAAAATAGAATAAATAAAATTAAAGAGAAGACAAATAATTTATTTTCATCTCCTTTGATGTCAGAAACTATAAAAAATATTCAGAAAAAATATAAAGAAAATTCATTATGAAAAAAAACAAGAAAACTTTTACTCTGAAACATGTGCTGTCAAAGATTATAATATTCATAACATAATAATGATGCAAAAATAACATAGCACAAAACAAAAGTTTTATAAAGAAAAACTACGTATGTAATACATAGATGTGGATTTTTTCCCCCTGTTGTTTTACAAACTGTCAGATTTTTGATGATGAAAATTTGCCAATGATATCATTAACATCTTTAGAATTCATAATATCTTGGCCAGTTGCAGTGGCGAATCCAGGATTTGGGTCTTGGAGGGGGGGGGCGGCCTGAGATCATAAAAATTTTGTATCACTGTGACGAATGTCAAACCTCTTGGTTTATGTAAACCAAAACACTTTAACTTTATAGGCTTTATGCACCTGACAATAAGAATCATAAACAATACAATACTTTCAATAATTTCATAAAAAATACAATGAAATAACTAGCCAAAAAAATGTCTTTGACCGCGTCAATGCTACAAAGTACAAGTAGAATGACTAGAATAGTAGGAAAATTTTCAAACCAGTCAAGCCAGGAAGCAATATTGTCACATTATTATTATTATTTTAAAAAGAGAAATTAAGAACAAACAGTTATAGTGATTTTAAATAAAATCAATAATTCTGACTTAGCTCTGGGGGGGAAGGGGCTGCCCGGCCAATAGCCCTCCTGGATTTGCCACTGGCCAGTTGCAATTAGTGAAAGCCCAATTAAATGTTCTTACGACATGGTATCAAATAATTCTTAATTTTAATACACAAAAATTCCTTTCTCCACTAGCCACAAAAATGGATAGTGTTAATATAATTTTGAAGATTATATTCAAATTTCCAAAAATTTGCAGTAGATAATTTTTGAAAATTTGACAAAGAGTTTTTTTTTTAATATTTTGCAAAAAAAAAGGGTCTGCAAAATTGTGGATAGCCTGTTAAAAATATAATGAAGTTATGGCAGCAAAATATACAGCACAAAGCTAGAACAAAAACTCATGGTACGTTTCTTTTTTAAAATTCAAGGCTTATATTTTTTATTGTAATTCAGATCCTTGAAACTGCCATTATTCTATAATTGCCTGCTATTGGATTTACGAAGGCTGAATAAATTGAAAGCATCTTATGTTAAAAGGGGAAAGAAAAAAAACTTCTATAAGTAAAATTACAAAACAAAATTATAAGGTAATTTAAAAATTCAAAAATACACATTTGAAATGTTTGGTTATAATAACTTAAGAAAATATTTTATGATTCTAACTAAATGAACAAACATATCATTAAACTAATTCTAACATATCCACTTTTATCTTCATAAGTGTTAACTTGAGAAAACTAATACAACACAATGTTATTCATATAATTATACGCAACATTAAAGTTGTGCAATGTTATTCATATAGTCATACCTCTTTTTTTTTTTTTTGAAAAAGACATAACATGAATGATGGATTTTCATCATTTAAAAAAATAAGTGCTGAAATCAATAGAAAAAAAAATTTGAAACATAATAAATGAGTAAGGAATGCTTCAAAATTAAAAACAGAAGCAGTAAACTTTTAACTTCCTTACCTTAGTAGAAAGTATTTGCTCCTCTTTCCTCATTTCTTCTGCATTGTTTTCAAGAGTCAACTTTTCTTCTGCATTCTGACTTTGTAGGTCTAGGTATTTCTCTTCGACTTCCTGCAAAAAATACCATATATAAGTAAAATGGTGAAACTGTCAACCTTTTATAAGCCTTAACAAATAACAGAGGCACTTTTTATTTTATGCATAATTCACCATTCTTATACAATTTTGATGGTAAGCAAACGTGTATTTTCACTGAACATGTAACTTATTTAAAAAAAAAAAAAAAACAATCAATGAAACGAAACAAAAATTTATTTTAACTTTTGTTAAATAAGTTTTTAAACAATAAATGGAAAACTGACAAGACAAAAGCATTCAATTATTTTGACAATATAGAGCTTTTCTTTGTCCCTTTCTCTGTGATACTATCCAAAATATCTGCAAAGATAAGAATGACAACAAGAATTTCACCACAATTAACTCATAACATCTTGATTGAAAAATAAAACTACATGATTTAGAAAACTAAACTTCAAAGCAAAACATAACATTGGTTTCATTTTTTTATGCTTCAATTCAACTCTAACATAACATTAAGCTATTTGAATTTTTTCCCCTCCAACACAAATTTTTCTAATCAAACAAAGGAAAAATGAATTAAGAAAGGTATATTAAGAACACCATAAGCCTAGGACGAAAAACCTATTTCATAAGCCATGTTTAAAAAATGTTCTATCATCACAATGGAAATAACACCATGAGGAATTAATAAAATCTAATTTCAAAAGATTTAATCAGACAAACACTTCTACTTTTACACCTCAAATAAAACCTTATTAAAACTTCAGAAAAAGGAATGATTTGAACAGTTACTTGAATAATAAAATTATCTTAATTAATGACATTTATATGTTTTTATCATTAATTTAAATAGATTTGCTTGAGAATCAAGCAAAATCAATATATACATTTCAATTTAAAATCATGTAACCACACATAACTGAAAATAATTTCAATTACTTATAAAAAAAACCCCTACTGTTTCTCAAACCGCATTCATTTTTATTACATTTTATATAAAACATAAACAATCTTAAAACCTTGTAGTTACTCAGACCAATGCTATTTCGAATTCGAGGATGGAGGCTATCTGAATATATTTCATTCATTAACAGTGACAGCAATGATGTGACTTAATTCCCAGATTAAATAATATTTACCTGTAACTTTTTAGTCAAATTAGAAATTTCCTTTTCATGTTCCGAAGCCTTTTCCAGTAAAAGCAGAATCTCCTGTTCTTTTTTTTGGTTGGCTTCCAATAAGTGAGAGCTTTCATTTTCTGTATTGCTGAGAGAGTTCTAAAATGAAAAGTGGAACTGTATATTGCACTCAACAATATTAACAAAACAAATTTAAATTGAAACGTTTTTAAGCCTTACTTCCAATTCCTGAACTTTTCGAATGGCTTCTAACTTTTCTTGCAATATTTTCCTCAAAGATTCCTAAAAGAATAATGTTAAACATTAATAAGACAAGTTTTTTTTATGAATAATTTATTAGGTTTCCTAAAAAAAAAATGTTTTGATCGTTAATTACTATTCCATTATTTTGAAAGAATAGAAAAAAGGTAAATAAAGCTATTGGAAAAAAGGAGTTCATACAAAGAGAAATTCATGCTCATAGAGAAATGAATTTTTCTTGTATGAAACTTAATTTTGATTTGTAATATAGGGGGAAAAATCTAAATCAACTACACAATTGAAATGTTACTTCAGGAAAATTTCTGAATATAATCAACAAAAAGCATAGAAGTATATAATATACCTTTATTGCCATGTTAAAATAAATGCAGACTGACACCCAGTGTTTTAACATTGCGATCTTTTTAGACAGTAATCTAGCAGCTGAGAAACAATGACACAATATGAATCGGATAATGTGAAAGAATCTTAATTTAAAAATTTATAAAAAAGTTCATTACTAAAAAAAAGTCAAGCAAAATAAAGGGCAAGTTTAAATCACTACTCCTTTTAAGCTTTTAAAATAAAAGTAGTCACAATTCATACGCTGAAAAATTTAATGCAAAATTGGGATTTTAATTCACTTATCACCATTACCAGCTAAACCTAAACATACTTTTGCAGCCATTTGATATTTGTCCTTATCTTCTTGCAATTTAAGCACATCATCCTTGAGTTTCTCCTCTGTCACATTCTGAAAGAGAAATCAAACAAAAACTTAATTTTAAAATAACATAGACTTGTATCTAATTTTTTAAAAATCATTAGCATTTTGTAACATATTAAGAGATTAAAAACTGTAATTTTTTTCATTAAACTTTCTCGCATTACTTTATCAGCATTGCAGCAACATAGAAAGTTTCAAACATATGTTGAGAAATAATGTCCTACAGGAATTCTTAAACTTTTTCCATATTGCTTCAATTATTGTCTGAAAATTTTTCTACAAGTCCATGCATTTAAAGGAATTAATCAATAAGGAATTGCTTAATAATCAATGAAAAGAAGCTTAATTTAATACAGTTGCTTGATAGTTTAAAAAAATGTTTTATGAATCAAGACCAGTTTTATTAATCATTGTATAAGAAATTATTAAAACTTATTTTAAATAATAGTGTCAAGCAGACTTCTAGACATGAATTCAGTACGGATGCTAAAATAATGTTGATGGACAATATCAAACTTGTTTTTAAAAAAAAGTCTTGGAAATTTTCTTTGGTTATATTTCTTCAGTAAATCAGCTACATTTAAAAATAATAATAAAAAAACCTTTCATATAATATCAATATTAAAATGAATAATCATAAAGCATAATTAACATTGGGTAACAAATTACATGCCTAAAAGATTGTGTCATTTGGAAAAAAAATAATAACAAAGATAAATTCTATCAAATTGTTTGTCAATACCAAAAAGGTTTTTTATCTTTTAAAAGTCTATTATGATTTGCCATTATTAATTCAAAGCCAAATAAAAAAATTTTCTTACTTTTCCACATGTCTGTAACTGACTTTCCAATGTTTCTATTCTACTTAAAAGCCTATCCTCTTCAATGAGAGCCTGAAAAATAGATGTAAATATCAGCAAAAATTCGAAAGGCATAGGAGTTTCTTCGTTTTGCTTTACGAAATATATTTGTCAAAATTTATTTTAATAATGAAAAACAGACCAGCAATGGATAGAGGCACGTTCCTATTTCATTTTTATTGAAATAAATTCATACTGAAATTTTTGCCCATTTCCTATAATGTGTTAGTTTTGAAATTTTGCACACATGTATATTCTGATAATATACATGTGTACAAAATGATGATACACTATTTCAATATTTTCAGAACATAATTATCCGCTGGTTGATTGATTTCATATGGGAATTTGAACTGGCATAGAATTTGAGAAAAACAGATTTCACAGTTCCATAATATAATAAATTATTGACTAAAATTTAGAAAATAACTAAAATAAAAAAAAATTATACTTTTAAGCAAATTAAAGTTTTTGAAAATTTTATTAAATTTATTGCATTCACTAAACAACTTGTAATACTGAAGAAAGACTCCAATATAATGAAATTCAGTGCCAATAACCATATATATCTTTTAAAAAGAATTATGAATTTCAAATACAAAAATTAAAAATAAGAATTACACATTTTTAGGTTTTTTAAATGAGTATAGAAAATTGCTGATCCTCAAGACATTTCTTTGTTTTTTGGTCACAAAATAAATGCAGGATATTCATTAAATTTTCCAAGCAGTTTGATCATATATTATTAAAATGAAAACACTTTATGCTAATAAATTTTATAGATATTCTGCAAGTTAGAATGGAATAATTTTAAAATACTAACTTTCCAGCCAATGTCAGATTCATCTTGAGTATTAGCAACTACTTTCTGCAATGTGCCCAATTTATTTTCTAGTATCTGTTCTCGATGAAGAGCTTCCTAAAAAACCACAAAAACACAACTTTTAATGTATCGTGATTTTAAAAAAGTTTCAAACATTTTTATCAGTTTAGTTCCTGTCCATCCTATAACAAAAGAACAACTAGACAATAAAAAATTTGAAATGTATATTTATGCATAGAAACTTGCAATAAAAGAGAGAGAGAAAAAAACTAGGCTTCAATTCAATTAATAAGTAAAATTTTAAGCAGCTTAGTATAATTTTTCCAGCCAATTTCAGGATTATTTTAACAGTAGTTTAGCCATAATTATGATTAAATTCTCCTCACTCAGAATTAGCATGTCAAAAACAGTACTGTTTATTGTGTCTGATCCCCAGGAGCAGAATTATATCCACTGTTCTGCAACACGACCTCAAACAGTTGGAAATGTTCTGCAGGAGGTTTGTCCAAATTTGGCGGGCCACAATAAAATGCAAAATAGATATAAAAATGCTCATGAACAAGTAGAATATTTATTACTCATAACGACAAAACATATTAAAATTAATTATTTAAAACCCAGGCATACATTTAGAATTTGCAATTCTGTCAATGACTTTTGAAGTCAGATACTGCGACATTAATGGTGAAGTACTGTTCCCAAATTCTCCTATTCATATTCCAGGAACTCTGTAGTTCCAGCACATTCTTGTACATGCAGCTTTCAATGTGCCTGTTTAGGATCTTCATACCCAGTGACGTCAGCCTTGATTAAGGAGTGGCTTTCTTGTAAGCAATGCGATGAAAGAGTTATTTTTGCCATTGCTCCAATCTCTGGAGGCTCTGTTGTGCGAAACGTGAAGAGAGAAGGCATGGCATAAAGAACACCTCGCTTTGATTGTTCTGCAGAACATATAGTGTTTTTTTTTTTTTAAAGGATAAATTGTTTTGCGAAGACCCCGTTTGTTCTGCGGCGTCTGTTGCACTTTTAAGCACTTCTGCTTCGGGGTCTGATCAAAGAGGAATTACAAAATGAATATGAATGATCCAGTGACAAATCCAAGATTTGGGTCTGGGGAGCTGAGGTCATAAAAATTTGTATCTTCGTGACGAATGTCAAACCTCAAGGCTTATGTAAACCAAAACACTTTAACTTTACAGAATTTACTCACCTGACAATAAGAATCAAAGAACACTACAATACTTTCGATAATTTAATAAAAAATACAATAAAATAACTAGCCCAAAAGTGTTTTTGACTGCATCAACACTACAAGTACAAGTAGAATGATTAGAAAAGTAGGAAAATTTTTGAGCCTATCAAGCCAGAAAGCAATGTTGCACGTTTTTGTTATTTTTTTTAAAAGGGGAAATTAAGAACAAACAGTTGTAGTGGTTTTAAATAAATCAAGAATTCTACTTTAGCTCTGGGGATTGCAGCCCCATAGCAACCTCCCGGATTCGCCACTGGAATGTTCCTGTGTTATCTTTTGAGAGAAAATGGCAACCCATCCTCTTACATGATTGTTATTCCTTGAGATTATGATGTAGGTGAATACACTGAAGATCTCGATGCATTTTCTGCAAAATTTCATCCTAAATTCTACAGGGATTCACTTCAAAAATGTTACACTGGAATTTATTATGCAAATGTGCGATTTATCCCAGTTTATAAATGCATTTAACAGATCAAATTTTCTTTTTTGAAAATTGTAAGAACACATAATTGAAACCCAGAGCTTCTGGGTAAAATTCATTAACATTTGTTTTCCCAATTATTGCTCATCTTAGACAAACCATACCCAGACATGGAACAAAAACAGCTGAACTTCATAAATGCGGAATCGTATCAAACGTAAACACCGAGAAGTAAAATAAGTATGATTAATTGAACAATAAATGAATAAATTTATACAAAAAGTGCTTGAGATATTAAAAATATTGTAGAATTATTATTTAAAAGAAAATTAATTTGTGAAAAATGAGTTACGTATAAAGTTTTGTTAAAATAAAACTATGGTAAAAATTATCCCACTAAAAAATATGGTCATGTAAAAACTCTTTTTGATTATACATAATTATTAAGACTTTTGTTTCTCATTTTTTGAACTAACATTTCAAGTTTTCTTTTATGCTCCAGTCTGCTATTTTCCTCCATTTTCTAAAATTTGCTCTATTTCTTTGATTTTTTTTTTCATAGCTATTTTCGTACTATCAAGTTCCTCCTAGTAACATTTGCCTGATAACCTTAAATTTTTGCACGTTATTAATCACACAAAAAAATCTTTTTTTCTAAAATATTCAACAGCAGACTGCTTTTTGCTCATCATTTTGCATTTAGCACTCTAAATTGAAGAATGCGTTTCAATGTACATTCTTCCTGATCATTTA
Organism: Araneus ventricosus; assembly: GCA_013235015.1. NCBI lineage: Eukaryota > Metazoa > Arthropoda > Arachnida > Araneae > Araneidae > Araneus > Araneus ventricosus. The sequence goes on along the minus strand of BGPR01020385.1, from coordinate 17,556 downwards.
TCTATCAAATCTGACATTATTTTGAATGTGAACACGGCGCAGTTTTTGTTTGCGTGCTCACGTCTTTTGTGAGCGCATCCCCCTTCCCCAATGCATTACCAAAACTTTTAATGCAAATTTACATAGATCTCAAGAATGACAAAATTTGATGCCGAAAACGCTGAAATCCGCGTTTCCGCACTAATGTGTCATGTCTGTGTTTATAGACAGACGTTAAGGAACGAAAACTAAAAAAAAAATGAAACGAAATAACTAACAAAAATGAAGAAACAAATGTTATAAAGAACGCAAATATAAAATGGCTTTCTTCATGGTGAGTTAACGATCTTTTTTTTCACGAAATTCGGATCTGAAGAAATTCGTGGCAGATTTTCTTTCATCCAATCAGAATTCGGAATGAATTCTGATTGGATGGAACGAAATACAATTGGACGAAAGAAAAGAATACAACTTTCAGGCATTCTTCCCAATGCTAAACTTTGACCCCAAAGAGCGGCAAAACATCGATACATAACTCGGATGCTGAGCGGCTTTCGGCAGGATTACGCAATATCTTATGAATTCGAAACTCTTTCGCTTTAGAGCCATACGCAAAATTTTCACATGGGTAGAGTTTTTGTTTGCGTGAGCAAACCCCCCCCCCACACACATTAACAAAAATTTTAATGCAGATTTGCATCGATCCCAAGAATGACTAAATTCGATGCCGAAAAAGCGGAAATACGCGTTTACGCGGAAATGTGTCATGTCTGCATACCACATTATCACTATTTTTCAACAGAACAAAATATAGGAAGGAAAGTTTAATATTCTGTTTACATAAAATGTATCAGATTAAGTCATTCAGATATCATGGAAATAAATATTGCAGAATACAGTATTCTCACAAAAAAACCCTCTACCTGATTGAAATAAGATTTTGAATTACAGATTATGAATGCTAGTCTAAGACATTTTGATAAAGTTGTTCTGAAAAGAAAATGTATTACCTGGAGGTATTGTGAAAGTTGATATAATTCTTGTGAAGAAATAGATGTTTCTGGTGATAATGGTACTACAGCTGTGGTAGGACTGAAAAAATAATACATCGTAATCAAAAATAATACATCGTAATCAATAATACTCAGTATATAAAATAACACATTGAATGATCAATTTCTTCAAATCATAATAATAGTCAACTAAAAATTAATACACTTAAAAAAAAAAAAGAAAATTCCCCCATAGAATAAAATAACTTCAATATTAATAACATAAATCTCTCCTAATTGAAGCAAACCAGCAAAAATTTATAAATTCTAAAAGCATGTTATCTATTTTGGAAAGCTAACATATTACAAGTTACAGTGAAAAAAATAAATCAGAGTAATCATAATTTCAAAAATCCCTTTTCGGCAAGCTTGAAGGCAAAGGTAGATTCCTTTACGTTAATGTTACAAAAGTAATGAAATATTACAAATTGATCAATACAGACATAGCCAATGACTTTATTGTTTCTACACATTGCAATATTTACACTGTGATTCTGTTTTCATGACATTTAATTTTTTACTATATCAAGGTTTTATCATTCCAAAAAGTTATGATAGAATTTTCTGTCAGTACATTGGTTATTTTTTTTTTATATCTCCAACACATAATCATTCAACAGGTAGGAGTCATAAAGAAATAAACATCTCAGCAGTGCAAATATCTTCTAGATAACATTAAGCCAGCCTATCTGAAACAGTAACAAGAAATTGACTCTTGACACGAATGAAGAAAGACTCTAGATTTAAAAGTTAATCTATTTAATCTAGGTTACCATATAATTGTGTGAACATTACTTTGTCATATGGTAAAATCACATGACATGAAACATTTAAACACTACTAGAATGGGCTCATTTAGAGAACCCCCTGGTTACAGAGATAATAGTCACTAAATTCTGAACACATAAGAGAATAAAAATCACTAAACATTGTGAGAGGCAAATTAAATATGTGTTTAAAGAATAGAATATGAAAGCAGCCATTTTGAACAGCAATTTTAAATCTCCATCAACAGTTAAAAGCAAATACTCAAGCAGAAAACCCCAAAATAATTTTAAAGTTAATGAGATATTTTTCAATATCAAAAAGGATAAAGGGAACTCTTACATATCTATCTGTTTTGGCTATTTTATATTAAATTCATTAAACAAATTTTGGTGCCACCATGTTTAATATTAAAGTAATCTGTCAAATTAACAAATAATCAAATTAACTGTTTGATTAATTAAGTAAGTAGTTAATTTTAACTAAAGTTAAATAATTAATTGTTAAAAAACCTTCACTAAAAACTTTATTTCTCATACTATTTGCCAGCAATCTTTATCTTATAATTATCTCTGTATGTATGTTCCACATCTTCTCCTAAACCACTGGACTGATTTCAATCAAACTTTGCAAACTTTTTATTTTAGAAAAGAGAAAGGTCACCTTCAACTTTTCAAAACCTAAAAGTTGCTTAAAATTTCACTTAATTAAAAATTAAGCAAGGCGTTTTTCCGCGATATCTTTCATTTTCATAAATTTGTTTCTCTCATTTAATATTTTTTTCAAAATTAATTTTAAACTGAATTCGTAACAATATTCTTGTTGAAGAACAATAATAATACGAAGAACTGTTTCCAGAAGGAAGAATGCTAAAAGAAAATTTTAAAAGTAGACGATTAACAATTTATATCGGGACCAAAAATTGATTTATTTTCCTGCTTAAAATTAATGAATAATTAACTAGTTAATTTAATTGTTTCAAAATATTCATTAAAACCTTTCTTTTACTTTAGTAATTGTTAGCAAAATTTGAAGTACCTATATAACAAATAATAATGTATGGAGAAAACGGCTGTTTTTAAAAATTGTCTGGTTCAATTGATATTCTCATTTTAATTAAAAATGTTTCATATCACAAAAGGAATTTGTATATAATAATATTTATACAATAGTAATTTTTACATTAAAGTATTAAACATGAAAACATTTTAATCCAGAACAAAGCCAGGTATATCAACTTGTTTACCGTATAAAAGGTGGAAGTGATGAGGTTGATGGGTAAAGCTGCTATCACACGGAGAGCTACCGTAAGCAGTTTTTGTCAGCGTGAGTACATTGCCCCTCCGCAGAAAAGTTTGTAGTACGTGACGCACTGAGACAACTGGTCAGACAGGATTTTGTTCATCGTTGCGGGTGCATTCAAAATAAGGTAACCCCAAATGACAGCTCCACTTTTGATTATTTTATCGCCCTTTTTTAGCTGCTACCATTTTTTGGCTTTTTTGTGTTTGCACTCTGCTGTTTATCTTCTGTTTGTTCTTGCGACTAGCTATTACTTAGATCCAAACTCAAGCTCACAGATGGATTTTACTGACACAGCATTGTTGTATATTCTCCTGGGAACGGTTTTGAAGGAGAGGAAAAAAACAAAGAGAAAAGTTTGGGCAAGGAAATGGCTTTTGAGACGAAAACAAAAAGGCTGTTATGAAAACTTAATGAAAGAATTAGTTCTAGAGGTAAGCGAAATTTAATTACAATTTTATATACTATATTGTTTTATAGTTTTGTGCAATAATATGAAGTGAATGTAAGGTAGATGCTCCAGTTTTGGCCACATTAAGAGAAAATTTTAATTGGAATTTACACTGTGGATGACTGGCTAAAGATTTTTAAGTCATATTTACACTATTCTTTAGTCAATTTTATTGCCTTTCTGTTAATTCTAAAATCTTTCTCTGGAAAAATTTATATTTTGAGTCATGAATTTTAAAATAATTTATCACAATTTGTACCAGTTTTGACCACATTAATATTATACTTTTAATGAATATTAAGCAAAAATAAAGTATTTTTATGCAGAGTGTATTTTATTACATTATTTTCATATTTTAGAAACCATTTTTTTTTGAAGAATTTGGAAAAACTTAAAATAAAATATACATAAGTTGATTTTAGCTGCAAGTTTGAGTTAAAGAGACAGAAAAAGCAGAAAACAAACATTTAATTTGATTGGTAATATACATGTAATATATACTTCCATAAAATTGTGGGTTTTTTTTTTATAAAAAAAGGGGGTCATGGCTAAAAGCGGTGCATATAGTAAATTTAGAATACCAGTCTTTAATCTTAAAAATAATTAATTTTGATGTGAAATCATAATAAAAAGAGAGTTTACCTCACAAACCCTAAGGGTAATCACTTTTAGAATAAACAGTTAATTCTGAGTGTCTTATGAAAAAAAAAAAAAAAAAAAAAAAAAAAAAAAAAAAAAAAAAAAAAAAACACCTGTAAAACCTTGTTCCTTAACAAAAACATTAACAGTTGTGAGCAAACAATACATGATCATGAATTTAATTTTTTTACAAGTCACAAGTTTGAGAAAAATGAACAAATCAGATTAAAAATAGTAAAATATGGATTGTTTAAAGTTTTGGAATGCATTTTATTGGTTAATTTGAAATTACTGGTTAATTAACGGAAAAACAGATCCAATGTGGCCAAAACTTGTGCAATGGTCAAAAGTGGAGCATCTAACCTATAATAACCATATTCAATTAGATTTTATTATTTATATAATTTCATTAAAAATACATCCAAATATTGAATTCTTCTTACAATAAATCATTGCTTTTAAACACATATTAACCATTTGCACTCTTATGTCGAGTCAGACTCAACATTTTGAATGATGCATCTTTTACTCATTCTCATTGGATAGCACTTATTATGAAAACCATACATTGGCAAAAACAAACAGAATAATTTTTAGAAATTGAAACAAATTTATGACAATATTTTTCAGCTTCCTAAAGCACTAAATCAATACCTACACTCACACATGTGTAATTATGCATCTTATTATTTTGGAGTGCAAAGGGTTAATTTCATTTGCATTGATTTTGAGAAATATTACACTAGTCACATCTTGTTTCCATAGCTTTGCATATTGTAAAATTCCAGTAAGAATGTTGAATTTAATGAATTAATCAGTAAGAATGTTGCATTTATTATGTATGTGAATGATTAGCTGAAAATGTATTTCAGCAATAAAAATCAGAATTGTATTTTCCTTTGTTATAGGATGCTGAAGGTTATCGAAGGTAGTTACGCATAGACACGGCTACATTTCAATTACTACTGACAATGGTTACCCCGTATATCTCTGGGAAAGACACAAACATGCGGAAAGCCATTACTTCAGGCAAAAAATTAGCTGTGACTCTGAGACATCTGGCAAGATTTAGTTTTTTGGCTCCTAAACCAGACATTTTACTTTACAAGCAAGAATAGAGATTTTGAATAAATTTTTACTTTTCTTAATGTCTTCCTTTTGCCTATCATTATAAAGCATGTTTTCTTAAGTAGTACAATGCTTTCTGCCATTCTTATGCAGCACAGCCACACTTTTAGCTTTCAGTAAGAAATTACTCAAAATATTCAAATTTTACAGTTATGGACCTTTAATGAAAAAGTAAAATTCTACAACTTCATTTTTATGTTCTTTTCCTTATAGGAGAAACACAAAGTTCATTGGCATATCAACCGGAGGGATTCTGCATCTGAAGTCTTTGTCCCGTTAATGAAGAAAAAATGGAAACCTGGACAATTGGCTAAAGATGTGAGGGAGAAATTTTGCAAATTTTTCAATGAAACTGGTGCCACATCATGGCAGGCTGATACGTGCCTATTGCATTAATGAGTTTAATTTTGATTTTTTTTTATATATGTATATATTATAAGTTATAACTGTCATTATTATGTGTTTTTATATTTGATTTGTTTTCCATTCCTTATGTCTGCTGATATTTCATTTTAAAATTTCACTCTTCCAATTTTATATTTTCTGACAAGCAGAGAAGTGCTTTGTTTTGATTAGAATTTCGAAAGAGAATTCCTTCGAAATTTTAACTTTTGACTTACGTTTGACAAGCTGAGAATTTCATGGTTATTGAATTATAATAAAATTGTTAAACAACAAAAAATACTTCACACGGAATTTTGTTTTTACCAAGAGGTTTTTTGAATAAAGAAATATGTAAATAAAAATATTTCCTGTCATAAAACACATGTTTATTTTATTTGTTTTCAATCAAAGTTAAACATTTCTCTCGCATGTATATCTATTTAAACACGTCAAATTTGACGGAAAATCTCTCGAATGAAGAGGCAATTTGCATCCGTCATACCATAACGGATTATTTTGTAGTTTGAATAATAATAATGGCTACAAGAAACATTTCATGTGTTTAAAAAACAAATTTTTTACATGGTGTTTTGGCAAATCTTCCGATTTATGTAAACTAGCTGCATTCAGCAAATATCATGTCAGGCAATAAAGTAGTTGAGCCTCCTATTAATCATGGTTTTCTTAACAATGTAACCTTGTTGATAAATTTGCTTAGAATGTTTGCAAATAAATCTTGTACATGCATCATTAGTGAGTCAATTCTTGTATATAAATAGACAAACACATAAATCATTCCTACGTAGAAAATCCAAACTGATTTTCTTAAAATTTTGCTTATGAATACTATGAAGAATCTATATAAATAAAAGTGAAACACATAAAATTGTTTTCCAGAAATGTAAAGATTTCCAGTTCAAGCCAATCTACTCAATTTTGATCAGAAATACTATGAAGCATATGTTACGTGATAATTCATTAAATACTTTATTTTTTTTCAAATAATGTATCGCTTCAGCGCACACTATCAATTGCTCTTGTAGCTTTTGGACAAAGATAGGATGGGTAATCAATCAAAAATTTCTGTTTTATGAAAATATTAGACATTATAAACCAGTTTTTCTCCAATTTACTATTCATAATGTTTAATTATAATTTTGTAAAGAATCATCTTTTAATTTATGCACATACTTTCATGTGCAAAGTTTTATAAAAATATTTGCTTCAATTCATACCCCAACTTATATTTTAAAATATGAACTTTTCAGGCAATGAGATGGTTTTGAGCATTATAAGTATATTTTTTTCTTTAAAAAATATTAAGACATTGAAGTATTTTTATCCTGAGCAATATCAGTTAATACAATAACAACAAAAAAGAATGGCATGTTTAATGAAAAAGTTATTTCTTCAGCCGCTATCAAGTAAAAGTGCATTGTATTTGCAGTTTGTTTTTCTTCTTGTTATACACATTTTAGAATTATTTCCATATATAATTTCCCATACTCTATTTGAGAAAATGGAAAAAAATCTTATTATTTTGCTACATATTACTATATAGGATGCTATCTTCAATGCAATGTCTAATTAAAACTTACTCATCAAAGTATACTCATAAGAAACTTCACCCTGATAATATTTTATCACACAAAAGAGAATAATTCACATCAACATAATAAAAAAATTTTATTTACAAAACGTTTCTTCTTCTATCGAGGCAAATTCAGTCACAACACTGAAAATGCTCCAATCCCGCTGAACCTGAAGCCCGATGCAGTTTCCTCTCCTGCCTTTGATAATATGACCACAGGATATTGAACTTCTTGCAAAGTATTCCTAGAAGAAATACAGATAAATTTATTACCAAGAGAAAAAATAGTTGACGAATAAAAATTTACATATAAAATGTAATGCAATTAGTTTTGATACAACTACTATTACAATCTTGCATTATTTTGAATCAAGCTTTTATTTATACATATTTGAGATAGTAAAATAAAAACAAAAACAGGAGATAGGATGAATGACGGAAATAATAAGTTAGAAACTAGTTAGATATAACAATATCTAACTTAATCTAATGTTTCATAAATAGATTTGCAGACACTGTGTATCTTTGCTGGAATCAAATCTGAAAACCTCTAGTCTGAAACTGTGTGTAAATTGGTAAAAGAAAAGATGTAAAGTTAAAATTAAAATAATTTGATTTGAAACAAGTATAATAAACATGAAAAATAAGTTTTCAGGAGCAAAATTTTCTACAGTTGAGATTTACAGTGTGTTTAATTCCAACTAAAGCAATCGTAAAATCTTAAAATTTATTCATAAATACATTTTTATGAATAATGAAAACATTTTTTTCACAGATAACATAGTTTAAAGAAACTAAAAATGTTTGAAATGCTAATTGATGATTAATAAAATATTTATTTTAAATAAGTCCCGAAAAAGATATTTTCCCATAATTTATTTTACTTGAAATAATGATTTACTAAAAGATTTATTTTGAAAGAATTTATATTATGAAAAATACATGACAAGTTAAGCTAATTTATGAGGAATTTACTAAATATATGATATGAATTCTTGTTAAAAAATGCAAATAAGGCTTTAAAGAGAATAAAATCATATTGTTTTCACAGCATGTATATGTACAGGTTATAAAAAACATCAAAGAAAAAGAACTTTCTAAACTTTTATATAATGCAAGAATTATTCACAATTATTAGGAAAATAGATATAAAAATGAACAAGAAACTGAAAAGTTCATCAAAAATCAGACGATAAAATTATGCAAAAATTTGATAATAAGAAAAAATTAGATCCTGTTCTTTCAATCGGTTCATAGCATCTTTTCACTAAATTCAAAAGCTCTGTATCAAACAGTTTTATCATTACAAGCATAGGCACAATGTCTATATATAACAATATTTAATCTAATATAATGTTTCATAAATATACAAAATTATGATTATTAATGTTTTTTACAAATTTCAGTAACACTTACTTAAACTGAATTATTTACCGTATGAAACCCTTCTGTGGAAAGTTCAATACATGAATTATAAATAGACTACATAACGTTTTTTTTTTATGTTTACATACTTTCCATATCTTTCTTAAATATTAACTGGGATTAACATAAATGTTGGTTTATTTATTTAAAAATAAGATTCAATAGTACACAGAACAGTACAAAATTGAAAATATGTTACACAATATGTTTATAACATGTTTCAAATATGCAGATACAAAATTTCAACTAAGTAATATGAGTGAAAAAAAAAATTTAAGTTGTTCAAACACAGTCAGAGTTCATATCAACTAATGCTGATAAAGATTGCAAACAATAAACTATTATTTAGAATATAAATAAAGCAGAAAGTTAAATCGAAACATATATCTTTATGTGATAACATGCTACATATTTGGAACATATTATATACAAAACATATTCGTATGAAGAAATAAAGAATAAAATTATATTTACCTCCTGTTAATAGTGCAGCATCTTCTGGCCATCGTTGTATCAATTCATTATTTATTTCCCATATAATGCTTGCCTTAACGTCTTCTTGTTGCAGTTTATGTGGACAGGATTCCACAGAGCCGCTCTTTCACTGACTAAATCAATGAAAGCCGATTCTTTCTCCAAATTCCATACAGTTTTCAAATTTACTGCCATGTTTCTTGACAAGTGAATCTCGGATTTCTATTTGTTTACACTTTTGGCACCGATCACGGCATTTTTGGGGAACTACATTGTGCAATTCTTGGCGATCTACGTCACACCCGATTGGTTTGAATTTCTGAATGCTCACGATTTCCCGTCAACACTGTGAGCACTTTCAAGCCGGTTGAATGCAGCTTACGATTTCCGTCATCTTGTCTGACCGGTCACGTGCTACAAACTTTTCTGCAGAGTGGCAATGAACTCACGCTGACAAAAACTGCTTACAGTAACTCTCCATGTGATAGCAGCTTAACAATATTCTTGTTACCCATCAGCCATCATAACTTCTAAGTAATTCTTGCTGTAAAAAACTTTCAATATAAAAGTAGTTTGTTATGATAAGGTGATAATTCCCCTAATTGAAATTTTCTTTACATCTTCAATCGTAACGGAGCTATGGGGAAAAGATAAATTGGAGGGAATTGAATATCGCTTTTCAGCTCATAACTTCTCAGCAATTGTAGCTGTCAAAAAACTTTTAATATAAAAGTTGTTCATTATGATTCTGTGATAATTCCCCTAATTGAAAGTTTCTGTCTACAATCATAACAGAGTAATGGGGAAATGATAAATTAGGGGGGGGGGGGGATTGAATGTCGCTTTTCAGCTCATAACTTCTAAGCAATTGTAGCTGAAAAAAACTTTCCATATAAAAGTTGTTCATTCTGATAAGGTGATAATTTGCCTAATTGAATTTTTTTTCCCTTTATTTAGTCATAGAATTGACCCCCCCCCCTATATTTAGGCATTTTAGCTCATAACTTCTAAAAAATTGTAGCTATCAAAAAAATTTCAATACAAAAGTTTTTTGTTATGAAGAGGCAATAATTTGCCTATTTTGAGTTTTCTTTCTACTTTGAATCGTAAAGGAATTATGGGAAAATGAAATTTTCAGCCCCCCACCATTTCCACCTCCTTTTAGCACCTACAAACTCAGCCGGTATTTTCACAGACCTTATAACATATCACTCGCTGGTTAAAATCTAATCAAAATTACTCTAGTTATTGTGTTCACAAGATAACATGGGCAAAAGCGTTAAATATATACATCTCTACTACTAATAATAAGGAAAAGAATATTTTGCCCTCTATTCTCGTAAGGATTAGAGCTGCAAGAATGAAAGTGGTTGGAAGAGACTGACAAGAGCTTTCCAACAAGGGGTAAAATGCTTAGGTTGAAAGGTACTTTAAGTTGGGGGGAAAGAGGGTAGGGAGGGAAAATCGCTTTTCAGCTCATAACTTCTAAGCAATTGTAGTTATCGAAAAGTTTAAATGCAAATATTGTTCGTTATGATAATGCACTAATTTGAATTTTCTTTCTATTTTCAATTGTAAAGGAATTATGGGAAAATGAAAATTTCCACCCCCTTTAAGCTGGATAAACCGACCGAGATTTTCACTACCCTTACAACATATCCCATGATGGTCAAATTTAAATCAAAATTACTCCAGTTATCGTGTTCACAAGATAACATGGGAAAAGGCATTATGCGCGCGCGCGCGCACACAAAAACTTTTTAACGAAGGGTGGTTTTGAGTTCTAGGGGTCATGATCGGTGAAGATCTGCAGAAATTTTCAAAAGTCGCGTCATGAGAACCATTGCAATGGGTAGACTTCCTATAAGGAATCTACCTAACAGTTGGGGAGAAGTTTTAAGCTCATACGATTTTCATGACAAAAATAATCTTGGAATATTAAACTCATATTTTGACTTAAGCACTGAATTTGTTAAAGATAAGAGATGGATAATTTGTTTTTATATTGAAAGATTAAGTTAATTTGATATCTTTCATACTATTTGAATATTACAAGTAAAATTATGTAGCTAAAAACAAGGCGCATGATGCAAGGCCAAAAACAAATCATCCATGAAATATAAAAACTTTTTTATAATAATAAAACAGCAAAAATTAACATTGCAAAAAGGAGAGAAATAGCAAATCTTTTCTAAATCATATTAATAAAAATTTTAACAATTAATAGAAATTAAAAAGGCCTGCTATAACTTATTTCTTACAGAGAAAATTTTCCAGGACATTTTAGAAAATATAACATACCTGGCCTTAGCCTCCTTTCCATCAGGCAAATATAATTTGAGAGTTGCAACAATGCAGCCATGGACAACTAAAATGTACAGATAAAGCCTCAAATTAAAATGCTTTAATGGATTTGCTAAATGTACAATAAAATAAAAGATGAGTTTGTACCTTTGCGAGAATTTTCTACTACATCTACACCAAACTGCACTATGTCACCTGAACACACTTCTCTAGGTGGTGATTCTTCAGAACTCTTGCTGAGTCTCTGATTGTTGACGAAAGTCCCATTACTGCTCTTTGTATCTTGAAGGTAGAACTATAAGAATTCAATCAATAGAAAAAATTTAATAATTATCAGGAAGATTTCACCAAAAAGTTTTACATCATGCCAACCAAATATTACTCCCTCCTCCCCCACCAGAAACAAAGTAAGAGTATTTTTTTATAATAAAGAATTAAGAAGTAAATTATCAAATGACACAGCAATTTTACATTGCTTGTGATTTTCAGAAGTATGGAGGACAGTTGGATGAATTACCAAAAAAGTTTTTAAAAAACCACAAGGTAATGAATGGCACTAAGGTTCATTTTTGCTTCAATTTCTTACATTCTTTACTTATTTGCCATAATCATTTATTGCAAATGACAATACATCAAAAAATTTTCGATTGTGTTAAACAATACAACATTAAATATTTGCTCCCATGTAGTATTAAATATTAATTTACACTTGAATATTACCCTCAATTAAAAATTATGCTATCATGACAATTACTTTTTAAGTGTAGGTCTAAAAATGATCTTGTGGTTCCTCTTATCCATAAGAGTCTACAATATCTACATTCACTCTTTGATCTGTTATACTTGCTTCTTTCTGCACTCCTTTATCCATTATATCTTTTATATAAAAATAAAAGGTTGCCTATATTCAAGAAAATTCCAAATGATAAGGGAAGGAATTGTAGCATATTCCATTCTTTATTCTGACCAACATTTTTTTCCCGTTCATTTCAACACTTTTACAACAAAACAGGCATTTTGATAAAATGTTACAAAAGGTCAAATGCTCTATATGCACAATTTCAATGCAATTTTAGTATTATTGCTAAACTTATACAGTCTTCTGAATGTAGCTCTCGTATACATATTTGGGAATAATTCATATTTCTTTTTTCTCTCCATCTCTGATGCTCATGAATGCAATCAGGTAAAAGGGAAAAAATAAATTTGTGTGAAAGTGAATATAGAATTTTAAACTTGTAAAAAGGAAAATTAATATATATTCTCTTGGATTAATTTCTGGGACACTATCTAGCTCATAAAAATGCATGACTATGTAAAAAATATAATGTCCAATAGCCTCTGATGTCTACTTTTATCAGGTAAAATTTCTAGATGGACTCTGAGATTCATGAATCATTAAACAGTCAGCAATACTCATATTAAATCATTCTTGAGAACAAAAAGCACAAGCACTGTCATGCAAACATCAAAAATGTTCCAGTCATCCACTCTGTAAGTGCGAATCTGCATGCTTTCAATACATTTTGCTTTTATAAATGCAAAATTCATTAATTAAAAAACTTAGCAAATTTACATTTCAAAAATATTTAATTTCCAAGACTTGTTTACATACTTTTGTTTCAAATTTAATGGAATAGCCTCACCCCAGTGGCAGAATACTTTTCAATAGTCTGCAACGGAGGTTGGGTCTCTTAAAAATAGTCTACAGAATAGTGTGCGACTATAAATATTTTGCTTTCTTTTTTTTTTGAAATATTTATATCAACCTACAACTATTAAAATACGACAAACGTAAATTAAAAACCATATAACATCTTTATTATTTGTATAATATAATTATATAAATTAATAAATAAAAGCATATGAAGATTGACTTTTTTCTTTGGGCAGATAATTAACAATAATGTAGTATCAAGTTGTTTCAGAAGTAATATTAAGCATACTATACAAATACCTATGCAGAAAATTATATTTGGGTACTTTTCCGTTTTAAACACAGCCCTTATTATTTTTCTGTTTTTGTGAATTTTTCACTACCTCATATAAATGAAATATTCTTCAATACGTTAGATGTTATTTAAAAATTTATGCCGCCTGTTTATTGTAAAAAAAAAAATTAAGCATGCCAAAAAATGTTTTTCTTGTATGTTTTAAATTTAAAATGCTATAAATAATTGCTTTTTTTACGAAACAAAAACTTTGAAACTTTTTAGCACATTTATCCCGATATGCATCCTTGTATGCAAACTGATAAATTGTTCTGCAATTATATATATATAAATAACATTTCATAGTATCATTGTTTATTATTTAAACCAAGGAAGAACAGAGCTGTCTTCCTCTAAAATTCTTGTTACAACTTTTGATTTTATGGAATTTTGCATTTGAACATATGTAGATACATTTCGGAAGTATGTATAATAATGAATTCCATATTTCTTAACTAATGCTTAGAACGCTTAAAATTGGGGCAATCTTGGCTTGAACTCTGTTCCTCGTCTTTGTCAATTTCAGAATTTGTTCTTTTTTCGCTCCCGTTTTTAAAAAATGATTGATTTGTAGCCGTAGAGATCAATCGAAACTTCGGAGGTTTATTTTCAGGCTGGCGTAAATAATGTTGCTTTAATTATTTTCGTAATCATGTAGCATCGCAATCAAAACAACAAATTTTATCTAAGTAAAAACCATTTGTTATTTCCAGAAATCAAAGGTTCCGTGCCAGAAATGTATCAGATTGAAACGTGTAGAAAATATTAGCCGTGACCAATACCGATATGAGGCAGTTAGCGTACTTCAAGGTCAAATCGCAGTCACTAGGTCAGCTAGGGAAAAAAGAGGGGGGGGGGGGGAAGATTGTGCGAGGGCGAGAGGATTGCATATTTTAGCAATGTGAGTTTTATAATAATTGCTAAGTTCTTTAGAAAGTGTGATTAATAACTTTGATATTTTTCATGATGGGATTTATTTTATGAGCACATGATAAACTTTATTACGAAATAGTCTGCAGACACTGTCCAAAATCTGCGACGTACGACACAGCATCGCGGTGTTTCTGCCACTGGGAGCCTCACATTATGTATTATTTTGATATAAATTCATGAACTTGTAAACTTTATTTACTAATGGCGGTGAAATAGTTTCATAAAAAACGCAGGCAATAAAATTAATAATATTTCTAACATATCATCATGCTAAGTTGTTTTAGATAAAAATTTGAATTTCCTTTGTCCCCCCCCCCCCATAGATATCCTATGACTCTGTGTTTACTGAACAGCTATGCCATGCTGACTTTGCTCCACAGGGATGATAAAGTACATAAGTACTCATTTTGTTGTGAAATGATCACAAATTAAAAAATAAAAAAGAAGCAAGCAGAAGAGAAAATCCAACACATGCATGATATATCTCCCCCGTGCCCACCCGGTAAACTGTTCAGTGTTTATATTAAGTCTGCTCTGATTGTTTTTTTTAAACAAGTTTTGACTATTTAAAAGCATATTTTTGATTCCAAAAGAATTGAGAGCTCTTTTAGAATGTTGAAATAGCAATTTAAAATCAATAAATGCATTCCATTATATTTTTTCTCAAGAAAATGAGAGAAGGAATTCTCTTTTTTGCTGGGATCTTGGGCGGGTAATGTAAATTTAATGGATACAATACAATATAAAAATATCATGGTTAAAATGCTTGGAAAATAGATACAAAGTAAAAATATAGTGTCCTGGAATCTTCAACTGAAAAAGTGTGTGCTTACATACATGTGTAAGCTAAATTTTATGCTAATAACTGTAAAGTTTTTTTTTTTTTTTTATTACAAGCAATCTCTGTTAGAAGCAGTAAATAAAAAGATTAATTGAAAACATTCTAGAATGTCTAGCATATTGCAGTTATTGAAAGCAAATCCAATATTTAACAACCATACGAAATAAAATATTAAGTATTTAAAATTTTAATTCTGTAAAACCTAAGGTTAACAAAGGTTATTAAAAAAGATTAAAGTAACAAATTACATGCTTGACCTGAGTACAATAGTTTTTGAGTCAAAGAACTGGGGCCCTTGACTAGTTAACTTTCCTGTTTAAAATAAAAGGTCCAGATTTAAAATGATATGAAAATATGTACTCAAAAAGAAAGTTGAATCTACTTGCAGAAATAATTAAATTTGTCTCCCCAATTCTGCACATTATATACTAAACTAAAATGAGAAAGCAACAAAAGCTAATTCATATGCACACAATATTTACAGAATTAATTTTATTCAAATCCTTTTTTAAAAAATCCGATATAGATATATACACTTTTAATTGCTTGAATGGCGATTCCGAGTGCACACATATACTAAAAAGTTGATTATATTTGACAAAACAATTTTATATTAACAATTGTATCCATTTTTGGCAATAGTGTTTTGTTTATTGATCATGTGCTAGTTATGTACAGTCCGCAACTTTATAAATTGCCTCAAGACATTTCCATCGACACCAGTTTTGTGAAAATCCAATAATAACTCCCCAAGTTACAGCGACTGTCCGATCTATAACGTTGTGGACTGTACATATAGGAAAGAAGTTTTATTTTAAAAAGACAATAAAAAAAATAACAAAATATCATATACATTCAAAGTAGGTAGTATAGAGACAATAATTAAATTCTATTTCCTATAGTATAGAGACAATAATTAAATTCTATTTCCTATAACTATTAATTTTACCTATAAAACATGTACATGTACATTCTTCAGTACTAAAAAATGCTTACAAAGAAGCAATAATGCTTTCTGAGAAGAGAAATATAAAAATGACTAGTTTCAAAATCCTGTGAAATTAAAATAATCCGATAACTTATAATTATTTCTAAAATAAGATTCTAAGTAAGATAAACAATATTTTCTGACAGTTCAATCATCTTCATACCTGTTTTTGATATTCAACTAGAGTAAGACTTTTCAATGACTTATAGTGTTCTGATTAGTCAATAGAAAACTCTACAGCAGAGGTTCCCAACCTGTACATATACCCCTAGAGGTACGTGAAGATGATCTTGGTAATAGCGGAAAACACACATAAAAAAAGAATATTTTAGAATTTCATTTTCTGAGATTCGTCTGAAAAATAAAAGTGAAAATTGTACATGTCCGAAAGCCTTTCACGGAATAAGAAAAAGGAAGAAGTAGATTAATATCTTGTAATTGAGTAATTATAAGTTCTCATCAATAGTTAATGCGAAATTATTTCATTGCTGGTTTTATCTGTTTTTATGTTGAACTAATACCGTTTTAAGTAATAGAATAAAATGTAAAGTTAAAAATCAATCCTACAAATGCTATAAATTTCATTAGAGTCATTTGACTCTTTAGCTAACCTAAGCCATTGGTGTTATTAATAAGAACTTCTTTGTATGAAGTGATGTTTGGGGAGAGGATTGCCAGTAGGGGGTACTCAAAAATCGAAAGACTATTCAAGAGGTACACCAGTGAAAAAAAAGGTTGGGAACCACTGCTCTACAGGAATTAATTTTTGTGTATAAGAGGAAAAATATTCCTTTTGTGTTCCAAGTAACACAACTTATTTGAATTAAATAATTGCATGAATTCTATAAGTAATTCTTATAACTCTGACTGGAGTAACATTTGAGATTTAGAAACCACCACAGAGGATTTAATGATGTTAAGCTTTTCAATTCTTATAAATATCAAGATAGAATAAATCATACTCCAAAATGTAAGTATATTGAGATAATCTTGGTTTAATAATGCCCAGAGTAGTAATATTTCAAAACGTATAGCGAGAAAGCCTTTATCAGAAATACGGGAATTGATCTATTCAGTCATCTTCAATACCAAAAACATTTTGAAATGTAAAATTTAGCTTAACAAGAAAATTTTTTTAAACCCTAGATTTAAACCTCTAATGAGATTTTCAGTAGTATTTGATGAATGGTGTCAATCTCAGTAGTCAAATTTTCTCGTAATCAATTTACTGTCAATATAAAAATGGTAAAAATGTTTTGTTAGTAGATGTAGATAACACACACTCTTTCTCTACATATATATGTAATAA